>CAUYPK010083690.1:0-75629 GCA_963574355.1 Loris lydekkerianus | reverse complement strand
AGAATCAAGTTAGAAGTGAGAGTTCAGATAAGTGAGGCCGCCATTGCTGCTTTGAACACCTCAGAAGGGGAGAATGGATTTATCAGGAGTGAAAAAGAAGAGCTTGCTAGGAGTCAAAGAAAATAATAAAAAGTCCAGCACCAGAGCTCCTTCTCCTACCAAACGCAAAGACCACTCAGATGAGAAGTCCAAGGATCGCTCTAAAGATAAAGGGGCCACCAAGGAGTCAAGTGAGAAGGATCGCTGCTGGGATAAAAGGCGCAGCGTTTCCAGTGGTAGCAGCAGCACCAGGTCTCGGTCCAGCTCAACCTCCAGCTCAGGCTCCAGCACCAGCACCTGCTCCAGCATTGGCTCCAGCTCCTCTGCATCCAGCCGCTCGGGAAGTTCCAGCACATTCCGCAGCTCCAGCTCAAGCAGTTCCTCTGGCTCTCCAAGTCCTTCTCGGCGCAGACATAACAACAGGCGGCCCTCCCGCTCCAAATCCAAACCACCTAAAAGGGTTAAAAAGGAGAGGAAAAGGCGGAGCCCTTCCCCTAAACCCACCAAAGTGCATATTGGGAGGCTCACCAGGAATGTGACCAAGGATCACATCATGGAGATATTTTCCACCTATGGGAAAATTAAAAGATTGACGTGCCTGTTGAAAGGATGCATCCTCATCTATCCAAAGGCTACGCATATGTAGAGTTTGAGAATCCGGATGAAGCTGAGAAGGCTTTGAAGCACATGAATGGAGGACAAATCGATGGCCAAGAGATCACTGCCACTGCTGTGCTCGCCCCCTGGCCCAGGCCACCACCCAGGCAATTCAGCCCTCCCAGGAGAATGCTGCCACCACCTTCCACGTGGCGCAGGTCCCCCCCACGGACGAGGAGAAGGTCCAGCTCCCCGAGACGTAGGTCTCCTGTGCGCCGGCGATCCTGCTCCCCTGGCCGCCGCCACCACAGGAGCCGCTCCAGCTCCAACTCCTCCGGATAAGCAGGGCCACTGAAGCTCATGCCCCCTGCAACTTATATCCTAACCCATCTGGCTCAGTTTTGTCACTTTCCTAGCCAAAGGAGGATCAGTAGGAAAGGAAATCCCTCACTCGGGCAGGCTTTCAAGGCAGCTATTGAGACATCTCTGCAGGCTGGTTTCTAGCTGCAGAAGTATTGTCAGTTAGGGGTTGTGCCTATAAAAATGCCCTCAGTTTTCTGACTAGAAAACTTAACCTGTTTCGACTACCTGAGAGAGTTCAGTGGCAAAGCCATCAGTGATAAGCAAGACTCCAGGTGGCCGTGTGGCCCAGCCGGGGAGCTTGCTTTTCTTTACCATGGGTGGCCTAGTTGTGCCTTTACTGCGCAGCATCCTTTGGAGAAGGGAGCCACTCTTTTGCACAGCCAAGGTCTGGACTTTTTTGCCCCCTGCTTGAGTCTTCTTCTGACCTTGAGAGTTGCCACAGATGGTTGTCTGTTGGTGAACTTGCACACATGCCACACCCCCATACCCCTGTTTTCTGAAATTGGTGAGAGCCAGTGCTGTTAGGATTGGCACCAAATCTCCACTGGGCCTGTCTTTCATGGTGGTTGTCTTGCAGGCTACCTTGCCAACATGTATATTGCTTCTTTTTGCTTTTATTGTACAGTTAGTACTATAAAATTTGTTTTGAGTTTTATAACTTTGTAGCATTTTAGATAACATTGCATTTGTACTTTGTTGCGTAGAGTGAAGGAGTTGTGTTGAATAAACCTAGGATTAGAGTGAAAAAAAAAAAAACATTCAGTGGGGAAAAACTCCCTATTTAACAAATGGTGCTGGGTGAACTGGCTGGCAACCTGCAGAAGACTGAAATTGGACCCCCACCTTTCACCATTAACAAAAAATTGATTCTCACTGGATAAAAGATTTAAACTTATGACAGGAAACTATAAAAATACTAGAAGAAAGTGCAGGGAAAACACTTGAAGAAATTGGCTTGGGAGACTATTTTATGAGGAGGACCCCCCAGGCAATTGAATCAACACCAAAAATACATTACTGGGATCTGATCAATAAAAAGCTTTTGCACAGCCAAGAGCACAGTAAGTAAAGCAAACAGACAGCCTTCAGAATGGGAGAAGATTTTAGCAGGTTATGCTTCCAACAAAGGTCTGATAACTAGAATCCATGGAGAAGTCAAGCTAATCAATAAGAAAAGAACAAATAACCCCATTTCTATGTGGCCAAGAGACTTGAGCAGAAACTTCTCTGATGAAGACAGGTGCATGGCCCACAAACACATGAAAAAATGCTCATCATTCTTAATCATCAGAGAAATGCAAATCAAAACCACTTTGAGATATCATCTAACTCCAGTAAGATTAACCCATATAACAAAATCCCAAAAGTACAGATGGTGGCATGGATGTGGAGAGAAGGGAACACTTCCTCACTGCTGTTGGGAATGGAAGCTAATACAATTTTTGTGGAAAGAATTTTGGACAACACTCAGGCACCTAAAAGTAGACCTACTGTTCGATCCTACAATTCCTCTAGGTATATACCCAGATGATCAAAAACTATTTTACAATGAAGACATTTGCACCACAATGTTTATTGCAGCCCAATTCATAATCGCCAAGACATGAAAACAGCCCAAGTGCCCACCAACCCATGAATGAATTAACAAATTGTGGTATATGTACACCATGGAATACTATGCAGCCATAAAAAGATGGAGACTTCACAACTTTTATGTTTACCTGGATGGAGTTGGAACATATTATTCTTAGTAAAGTATCTCAAAAATGGAAAAAAAAGTATCCAATGTACTCAATACTGCTATGAAATCAATATATAATCACCTACACATTCATACGAATGGTAAAGCATAACTATAGTCCAGAAAGTAGAAGGGAAAGTAGAGGAGAGAGAGAGAGGAATTGAGAGGGGAGGCGAGAGGAGAGAGGGTATTTTGGGGGACATCACCTAACGTGCTTGATGCAATGGTATATTTCAAAACTATTAAGAAAAAGGTATAATTGTGATGGTTGTGTTAATCAGTTAAATGTAAGCATTTCATATTGTATATAAAACAGTACACTGAAACCCATAAATGCATCAATGTACACAGTTATAATTTAATACAAACAAAACACAAAAAGATAAAAAATAAAGACAAAGGTGGCATTATACGGGTGTCCATAAAGTTTGTGTGCAATGATATAGTGTTAATTCAACAGGAAGATAAGGCAATTTTCAAAAATATATGCTTCTGACATCAGAATATCTACATATATAAAACAAATATTGATAATTCTGAAGGGAGAAATTGACACCAGTGCAATAGTAATAGGGACTGTCAATGACTGACTTAAAATAATGGATAGCGCAGCCAGACAAAAAAATAAACAGTTAACTTAAATAACACTATTGACCAAGTAGATCTTTTTCCCTATAGCAACACAATGATGCACATCCTTCTCAAGTGCACCTTTAATGTTGTCCAGGGTAGCTCACATCTTATGTCACAATACAAATCTTAATTTTAGACACTTGAAATTATTCAAAGTATCTTCACTGACCACAAAAAATTAAACTAGAAAGCAATAACAGTATGAAAACAGAAATTTACAAATACCTGGAAATTAGACAACACACTCTTGAATAACCATTAGGTCAAAGAAGAAATCAAAAAGTGATTTTAAAAGTATTTCAACACAAAACCAAAACACAACATACCAACACTTGTGGGAAAGAGGTATTAGGAAGTGTCATAGTGATAAACACTTACATGAATAGAAGATCTCAAATAAAAAATCTAACTGTAAGCCTCCAGGAACTAGAAAAACAAGAATAAACTAAGCCCAAAGATAGTAGCAGAAAGGAAATAAAAAAGATTAGAGCAGAAATAGTTTTTTTAAAAGATAAAGATTGATAAACCGTTATCTGGACTACCTAAGAAAAAATAAGAGAAGATTTAAATAAAGTAAGAAATGAAAGAGGAGACATTACAAAAATGCCTTGGAAATGGAAAGAATGGGGAGTGATAAGTAGGAAGATCCTGACTCTCCCACCACTCATTTATTCATGATCAGGGCCCTTTGAGAGAAAGTCAGAGACTAATTGAAAGTCTCCTACCCACTGGACAACTGAGGAAACATCCACGTTGATTAAATAGGAAAGGCTGAGGCACACTTGGGCATGGACCTCATCCTGGACACTGTTCCCTGTCATCAGGAAAGGAATCCCTGACACCGTCTTCTCCTGTGGAGAGGAGGGTTTGGGCCATATACAGACATGGCAGCCTAATTCTAAAGTTCTCTGTGGTTTGGCTTTTAATTACCAACTCTGTGAGGGGAATACGTTAGATATGTACATACATATGAGTCATTCTAACCACAAGGGGAAAAAATTATCGGTTTGATACAAGTACTCAAACATTTGTAGAAGCTTTATCTCTCAGGAGCAGTGCACAGGCGGAGTTTAAAAAATGCACTTCCCAATTTCTCCTCAGAAGGGGTTTATGACACTCTCATCCAGAGGCTACTTGGTGCGCTGGCTTCTAACTAAGTTACATTGGGGAATTAAAGGATAGGACAAATACTTATCTCCTACTCTCTGTGCACTAAGCCAAGGGGGGAAAATTGTGGAAAATGCCTGTATTTCTCAGGCTGCTGCTAGCCTAAGAAACAGATCAGTACCCCCAGTGATAACTCCAGGTCTATTGACCTCTCATGGAAGGGGTTGATCTATTCATCAAGTGCCCCAACTTTTACAGATTCCATCCAAGGAACTGAATCCTAAACCTGCTATATGTCTGGGCAGAGGGGACTGGCTTACACGTGCTTTTGTAGACCACAGAAAAAAAGTGGTGATTTTACATGACCTTCAAACACTTCTGGAGGGCTAATTCCTTAAGAACAACTGCAGAGAAGGGGCTTAAAAATGCACCCTTCTGTTTTTTCCTGGAATGCATTTATAACACATTCTTTCAGCTAACTTGCATCAGGGAGTTAAAAGAGCAGACAAGAGGTAGTTCTCTGGCAGCCTGAGAGAGTACTTTTTCAGTCTTCTCACCAAGCTCATCCCAGGGATAACTCCAAGTCTATTTGTCCTTCTGGAAGGAGTCTATCCACACATCAAGTTCCCAAAGTTTTATAACTTTTACCTGAGGGATTGCATCCTAAACCTCTTAGTTCTGGGATAAGCATTGACTTGGCATATGTGAGCATTGCTACATTACCAGAGCAGAGGTGGTTTTAAACAGGGTTACAACCCCCTGGAACAGTGAAAAAAAGAGGAGGGGTTATTCAGCTCCCATTTTCTCTCCAGAAGAGGCTTCTGACACACACTTCCAGGGGCTATTTGATGGCCTAGCTTCCAGCAAAATTGCATTGAGTCACTAACAAAGAAAACAAACAACAGCCCTCCAGCAGCCAGAGTCAGAGGTTGGCACCTAACAAGCCTTCTCTATGGCTTACCCCAGCGATAAACCCAGACCTACCCATTCTTCCTGGAAGATGTTTGGCCACACACCAAGTGACACAACCTATATAGCTCCGACTCAAGGGATTGTCTCCTTAACAACTTAATTATGGGAGTTGGTGCAGCTTTGCATTCCTTAGTGACCCTGGACCACAGAAAATGAAGAAGTGGACATATCAAATTGGAACCTTTGAACTTCTTCTGTATACAAAAAATCAAATCAAAATAGATCACATAGTTAAATCTGTGACCTGAAATCATAAAACTATTGGAAGGAAATGCAGAAAAAGGTCTTCTTGACATTGGTTTGGTCAATGGATTTTAAGAAGTGACACAAAGAGAAAGGGTAAGAAAAACAAAAATAGACAAACAGGATAGCATCAAACTAAGAAGCTTCTTTCTATAAAGCAAAGGAAACAATTAGGAGAGTGGAAAGGCAACCTAGGGATTTGAGAAAATGTTTTTAAACCACATAAGAGCTCAATACCCTAATACCTATAGAAGAAACTTATTCACCTTAACTGCAAAAAAAAGCACCAAATAACCTGATTTAAAAGTAGGCAAAGGACATGAATAGATATTTATTAAAAGAAGACATACAAATAGCCAATAAGCATACAAAAAAATGCTCAGCATCACTGATTATTAGGTAACTGCAATGAAACATCACTGCACACCCTTTAGATTGCTATGACCAAGAAGACAAGAAATAATAAAGGCTATGAGAATTCAGAGAAAAGGAACTCTCATACTCTGTTAGTGGAAATATAAACTTGTATAGCCATTTTGGCAAACAGTGTAAAGATTTTGAAAAAAGTATATGAATGGAACTACCTTATGATATAGCAATCTCACTCCTGTGTTTATATCCAAAGCAAGCAAAATGAGACTCTTGAAGAGATATCTGGGTGGGCAAGTTTGTGAACTGTTATTCACCACAGTTAACATGAGGAAACAACCTAAAACTCCACTGAAGTATGAATGGATAAAGAAAATATGGCATTCACACACAAGGGAATATTACTCAGTCTTAAAAAGGCTGCCATTGAAGAACATGGAGAAACCTGAGTACGTTGTGCTAAGTGTGCTAAGACAAGAAAGACAGATAGCTGCATGATATATTTCATATGTGAAATCCAAAACGGTCAAACACATAGAAGTAGAGAGGACAATGAACAGTGATTTGGGGGCTAGGAGGAGGGAGAAATGGAGAGATGTTGAACACAAGAATACAGAGTTTCAGTTATGTGGGATAAACACATTCTGGAGACCTAATGTATAGATACATGAACATAGTAAAAAATACTGTATTGCATACTTGGAATTTGACCAGATGTTAGATCTTAAGTGTTCTAACCACACACAAAAAAATTGAAAATAGTAACAGGGTCTCATAGGAACCTTTTTTTGATGTTGGTGTTGGAGGATAGGACTCACATATGCCTGGGAAACTGTGGTGTCTCTATATGGCAGACTGAGAGGACCCCCCATAGAGCCCCCCCCACCCTCACTGTGTCCCCTAACCCAGGTATTGGGCCTTTATGTGCCTGGCTTCCTCTGAGTGTTGATGATGACTGTGACTTGCTTCTTGCTAATAGAATACAGCAAAGTTGAAAGGAGGTCACTCCTGTGGCTGTGCTATGTTGTTTTAGGCTCCATCTTGCTAGCAGACTCCCTCTAGAGATTCCATGCTGGCTTAATGAACTAAGTGGCCAGGTTGGAACAGCTCCCTTTGCAGAGACTGCAGGAGGTCCTAGGACAAGAAGGCAGTCTCCAAACAACACCCAGCAAGAGGCAAGAGCACTCAGTCATGCTTCTGTGGGACGTCTCTCTGTACTTGTCTGTATACTTAAAGTTTAGAGAATAGTCTGATGGGAAGAGAAGTGTTCACACCACCCAGGACCCAGGATTCAATAAGAAGGAGGGAATTCAGTCTCAGAGACCCTGAAAAATCCTTCACACCGATGCTAACCATGGCAGCATGCAGGAAAAATCAGGGAAAACAAATCAGGGGTAGTTGGCAGGCCTGGTGGTAACTGAGCCCAGGGAGATTTGCATCCTCTCTGAGCCAACAGCACACCTTTCCTCCCCAGCCTGAGCATCATCCCTTCTGAGCGAGCTCTAATTCAGAGGCAAAGCCTGACCATTCTTCTGATACACAAGGAAAGCTCAAAGGAGGGACCGCAGGTGGGAGCAAGGAGGAGGCAGGAGATCAAGGCAGCGGGTGACGACTGGAGGAGGGCCCAATGCAGTCAGTACTGACCATTTTCTTCATGCTGCTCTTCTTGCTGCTCTGCCTCCTGGGGATGCTGGCCAACGGCTTCATTGTGCTGGTGCTGGGCAGGCAGTGGCTGCGGTGCGGCAGGCTGCTGGCCCTGGACACCATCTTCATTAGCTTGGGTGCCTCTCGCTTCTGCCTGCAGTGTGTTGGTTTGGTGCACAACTTCTACTACTATGCTCACTTGGGTGAGTACACTAGGAGTCTGTCCCGACAGCTCTTTGGTCTACACTGGGACTTTTTGAACTCAGCCAATTTCTGGTTTTGCACGTTACTCAGTGTCCTGTTCTGCCTGAAGATTGCTAACATCACCCACCCCACCTTCCTCTGGCTCAAGTGGAGGTTCCCAAGGGTGGTGCCTTGGCTCCTGCTGGGCTCCGTCCTGGTCTCCATCATCGTAACCCTGCTGTTCTTTTGGGGGAACCACACTCTGTATCAAGGATTTTTAATTAGAGAATTTTTGGGGAACATGACCTATCAAGAGTGGAACAAGAGGATGGAAATTCACTATTTCCTGCCCCTGAAACTTGTCACACTGTCAATTCCTTTCTCTATTTTCCTGGTATCAATGGCACTGCTGATTCATTCTCTGAGGAGCCACATCCAGAGAATGCGGCAGAGCGGCCACACCCTGCAGGACCCCAACACCGAAGCTCACACCAGAGCTCTGCAGTCCCTCATCTCCTTCCTCATTCTCTATGCTCTCTCCTTTGTGTCCCTGATAATTGATGTTGCAGGATTTTTTTCTTCTGAGAGCCAGTGGTACTGGCCTTGGCAGATTATAAGCTACCTAAGCATATCTGTGCATCCCTGCATCCTCATCTTCAGCAACGTGAAGCTTCGAGGCACGTTCAGGCAGCTGCTATTGTTGGCCAAGGGCTTCTGGGTGGCCTAAATGTCAGGGTCTCTTACCCAGAGCCCCAGATTAAAGCGTCAGGGGAGGACGCTGTGGTGTGCTGACATGGCAGTGTCTTCATAGGCAGATGACTACTGGCTCCTGCTGTGGGGCTCTCCTCTGGGAAGGAGAGGAGACCGGAAGTTCTGGGAACTCTCCCAATATGCTTCCTTTCCTTGGGACACGATACTGTTCAGATCAAGTACCGTGGGTCCCAGGGATCAGTATTGTCCAGAAGTTCAAAATGTAAAATATTTATCTTTCTTCACATTTGCATTTCCTTTGTCATCTGGAAGGCTTCAGTCAAAAGTACCAAGTTATCTCAACTGCCTTCCAGAGAGTTAGAAAATGTGTGTGCCAGAGTGTGGATGGAGAAGCAGTAAGCTTCTTGAGGACAATGTAATGGTTATTTTACGGGTCTGAAGGGACAGGTGGTTGGGTGGGCTGTGACTGGGGCTGTGAGTCTTAATCGCCTTTCATTGTATTGAAGATTCTTTTTCTCTTCACATATTGGATACTCTGCTTTTAACTTTGTTAAGATTCCTGGAAGATTTCTTTATGTCACCTCATTTCTTTTCTCATTAATATTTCTATTGTTCTGCCTTCAATTTTCTTTTTCTGTGAAATCTGAGTGTCTGGTACACTTTACCTGTGTTTTTCCCTCCTGTGGATAAAGGCACATTGTGATTTCCTCGTTTTCAAAATAGACTCTGGCACTTTATTTTCTCAAGCAAATGTCATAGGCTCACATCTGCATAGCATAAATGTGTACTTCATATTTTTTTAAACAAAGACTCAAGAATTTGACTTATTTTTTATGTAAAAACTATTTTAATGGGATTTTAAAAAGAATCACCTTATTCAATTTGATGTTTAAATATTGTTTAAAAATAATGTTCCTATTACTATGCAAATGTTCTTTGAAATAATTTTGAAAAAATGTTAATTCAAGACGAGTCCTTCTCTAAAGCAGGGCTAAATGTTTTTGCTAAAATGCATCAGTGTGCAAATTTCACAGACCAGCTTGCAACTGGATTCTTAGAAGGGAGAAATTTTAATCTCCTCTGAGAATGGAAATTTCCTGCTGAGTAAATGCAAACTCATGATTTATAATCTTTCAGCAAATGACTCCACACATTTAATTTAAATATTTCTATTTTAAAATAGGTAGTATACTTGCAGATTTGAAAATCCAACATGCATTGAAAGAGCATATAAGGAAAATATCCCTCCCTATTTGTTTGCTTCTAAGGCATTCTTTTTTTTTTTTTTTTTTTTTTTTTTTGGTTCAGATTGATACGAGGTGATGAACTTAAAGTTCAAGTTGTAG
Organism: Loris lydekkerianus; assembly: GCA_963574355.1. NCBI lineage: Eukaryota > Metazoa > Chordata > Mammalia > Primates > Lorisidae > Loris > Loris lydekkerianus. Next base: position 65,681 of record CAUYPK010083690.1, on the reverse strand, counting down.
TTGAGCCCCTCACATTGTGCACATAAGTGAGATCCCTCCTAATTACCCCCCTCCTATTCCCATCCCCCTTTCTCCATTTTCTTCCCCCTTGCTAGACTATAGTTGTGTTTTTCTATTGTGTCATGTATAGTTGTTTATAAATTGGTTTCATATTAGTATTAAGTATATTGTATAGTTTTTTCCCGTTCTTGTGATACTTTACTAAGAAGAATGTGTTTCAACTCCATCAAGGTAAACCCAAAAGATATAAAATCTCCATTTTTTTTTTTTTTTTTTTTTTTTTTTAAATGGTTGAATAGTCCTCCATGGTATACGTATGCCACAGTTTGTTAATTCATTCATGGGTTGAAGAGCACTTGGGTTGCTTCCACATCTTGACAATTATTAATTGAGCTGCAATAAACACTTTGGTGCAAATTTCCTTGTGGTAAAATGATGTTTTGTTTTGTTTACTTCTGGGTAGATATACAGTGATGGATTTGTGGGATCAAATGGAAAGTCCTCTTTTAGTTCTTTGGAAATTCTTCATACTTTTTTTTTAAAGGTTGCATTTGTTTGAAATTCCACCATTAGTGCAAAGGTGTTCCCTTCTCTCACGTCCACACCAGTAACTGCAGATTTAGGATTTTGTGATGTGGGATAATCTCACTGGAGTTAGGTCATATCTCAGAGCGGTTTTGATTTGCATTTCTCTGGTGTTTAGGGATGATGAGCATCTTTTCATGTGTTTATTGGCCATTCATCTGTCATCTTTAGAGAACTTTCTGTTCAAATCTCTTGCCCACTTATAAGTAGGATTACTTGCTCTTTTGTTATTGATTGATTAATTTGAGTTCTCCAAGGCATTAAAAAAATACTGCTTTTTGTCAGTTCTTCTGAAGAGATTTTATTCTGTACCAGAAACCCACTGATACAAAACTTATGGAGGAATCAACTAACTTATATACTGTTGTACTTTATATCAGCAACTAGCTAACCAACAAACCAAATAACTTATTAACTAATTATATTATCTCTGTATCTTTCTACATAGACAGTTGCTATTCTGGTCTATGACTTTTCCAAGTAACAGCATGTCTAGGAGATCTGCATATGTGAACACATATAGTATTTTCTCACTTTTACTTTAGGCATGGATGTATCACAATTTTTTTAAACTAGTTATCTGTGATCATTTAGGTTACTTCCTCTTTAGCTATTATAACAACATTGTAATAACTGATTCACTATAAATGTAATCATACACACGTGCAAATTAACTATTGGATAAATCCCACAAACTGGAATTACTGAGTCAAATGGTATGTGCATTTTCCAATTTTGACAAATATTGCTTCCATGGATTTGCATCAGTTTATTTTCCCACCAGCAATTTATGAGAATGCTTCCTTTGACACTTTTCATGTTTGCAAATCTGTTAGATAAAAAAGTGACATATTATAAACTTTTAATTTGTAACACCCTTGTTATAAGTAAGAGTTTATCATTATTCTATATGATTAGAGCCATTTGCATTATTTTCTTTTTTAAAAAATTTTATTATTAAATTATAGCTGTGTACATTAATGCGATCACGGGGCACCATACACTGGTTTTATAGACCATTTGATATATTTTCATCACACTGGTTAACATAGCCTTCCTGGCATTTTCTTAGTTATTGTGTTAAGACATTTATATTCTACATTTACTAAGTTTCACATGTACCCTCGTAAGATGCATCGCAGGTGTAATCCCACCAATCATCCTCCCTCCGCCCATCCTTCCCCTCCCTCTCCTTTTTCTCCCCCTTCCCCATATTCTTAGGTTACAACTGGCTTATATTGCATTATTTTCTGTAGACAGGCTATATTCTTTTTGAATTCTTTTTTTACCTTTTTCATATTGGTTTGTAGGAGTTTTTTGTGTCTTAGAGTAATTAACTTATTTGTCACGTGAGTAGCAAAACACCTTCCCCCACACTCCCAATGTTTTTTTAATTTTCCTTGATTCTAATATTAATTTTCAAAATTTTTCAAAGCTTTTCTATTTTGAAATTATAGACCAACAGGAAGTTGCAAAAATAGTATGGAGTTCTGTTAATCTTCATCTAGTTTTTTCCAGTTGTGACATTTAGGTAGCTTTGGTACAGTCTCAAAACTAGAAAATTCGCATTGGTGAATCACTATTAATGAGTAATGGATTAGATCTTATTCCAATATCACTGTTTTTTTTAAACTTACATTTATGTGTGTGTAAAATTCTATGGGTTTTATCCCACATATAGGCTTGTATAATTATAGTCAAGGTAAAGAACTATTTCATCACTACAAAAGAACACCTGCATATACCACCTCTTTGCATTATTATTCAGTCCTTCACTATGCCCTTCATATTTTTATATAATTGTTTGTTTTTACCTTTATTATAGTGGCTTTTGCCATGAAAAAATATCTGCAGATTTTATAAAAACATTTAGTGACTTCTGGGATTTCATCTCATATTTAGGAGGCAATTCTCACTTTGATATTATAAAAAGTTCTCTGTTATTAATTTTCTTCTAGTACTTTTATTTTTACATACAAATATTTTACTTTTCTGGAGTTTATTTTATTTTATTTTATTTTATTTACTTTTGGCATTATCTTGATAGAAGGTATCATGTATCAGTAAAGTTTATTTTTTCAGGTGATTAAATTGTTGTTGTAAAGCAATTTGAGTAATTTTTTCCTCTACTGATGTAAAGTGCTACTTTTTATCATGTATTAAACTGATATATATGTTGGCTTATTTCTAGACTTTCTGTTTTGTTTTTCTGCCTGGTGGAATCATGTGTCCTGAATCGAGGATGTTAATTATTTCAAGTGTGTGATATTTTGAATGTCTGATAAACTAGCACTCTTTCATTAATCTTTTTCAGAATTTTCTTGGATATTACTTTTACAATAATTTTTATGTGGTCCATAACAGATTTCTCTCTTCCTTTTTCTTTTTCTTTCTTTCTTTGAGACAAAGTTACTCTATTGATCAAGCTCAAGCTAGAGTGCTATGGCATCAGCCTAGCTTACAGCAACCTCAAACTCCTGTGTTCAAGCAATCCTCCTGCTTCAGCCTCCTGAGTAGCTGGTACTACAGGTGACCACCACAACATCCAGCTAATATTTTTTCTATTTTTAAATAAAGGTCTGGTTTCATTTTTCTCAGGCTGGTCTCAAATTCCTAAGATCAAGCAATCCTCCTGCAGCAGTCTCCCAAGTGCTAGGATTACAGGAAGGAGCCACCATACCTGGCAAGAAATTTCTTTGTTAAAATAATATTAATAGAGATTTTGAAAAATTTATAACTTAATATATATCCCTATAATGTTGCATCTTCCTATGAAAAATATGGTCTATCTTTTCATTTGTTCTGATTTCTTTTATTATTCTCAGTTATGTTTTACTTTTTAAAAATATAAATCTTCTACATTTCCTTAATATGCATCCCTACATATGTACTTTATCATTTATGCCTTATTTTCCTGTATGTTCAATAGGGTAATAGTAGCAAGGTTTGAAGCACATCATATATGTACATGATAATAAGTAGTACTCATTATAACTTTTTAATGTATCTGCATCAGTATGTAAACAGCAGAGAAAACAGAGTATGAACTAGACTCGCCACCAGCAAAGTCTAGTGTTTTGTTGTTGTTGTTGTTCATTCTCTGATACATTTTCCCCCATTTTTTCAACTTTTGCTTATGTCATTCAATTGTTAAATAAGACAGATATAGTAAATATGAGTTAGATAAGGAAGATCTAACCACTATAGATAAGAAATCACTGGGCAGGGACTCTGTCACTAAAGTAGGCCCGGGGCTCACTAGGGGGTAAGTGAGGGGTGTGGTTCTAAGAGAATAATTCACTTAAATAGCATTTTTATTTTAACACCAACTAATGAAGGTGAGAGAAAAGGGCTAAGAGGGTTTTTTTTTCTTTTAAGGAAAATAGAGTATTAAGTGTTACTAAATATCACCTAGCTATGATTTTTAGATTTTATTTTACTATATTATGCTGTGTGAGGTTGTTATATCAAACTGTTATATTTAGGATGTATAGGAAATATGCTTAGATCAATGGGAAATCAGATTTATTGAGAGAACCTTGGTCATGGGCTGGAGGCTCCATTGTTTCCTGTCTTCATCTGGTAGAGCTGGCTAATGACAAACACAGTTCCTCCGCGTCATGAAAACTTATCTAATTGGTCTTGTCAACCAACAGCAACCAGTGGCGAACATCATAGTTAACCACCGAAGGTTCTTTACAAGACATTTCATGTTTATATAAACCAAACTATACATTGCAACCAGTTCACCACAGATTGTTCGAGAATTGATTTAGTTAAATATTTTTTGAGTGCTTGAGAAAAGGCAACGCCAGGTGGGTAATGAGGCAGTGTGTGGCAGGCACAGCTCTCCCCTCATGGGTGTGGAGTCTCCTGGGGGAGTCAGGGACAAGTGTCCAGTCACACAAACAGGTCTATCATTGCTAACTGTTGAAAGTGCTCTGAGGGGAAAGCACTGGGATTACCAATAAGAGTAATAGGAAGCAATGGCTTCATCTGGCAGAGAGATGGGGGAGGACATGTTAGAAGAGAAGGATTCCCTCAGGAACAATGAAACCATGGATGAGGTGACATTTTGAAACATGCTCCAGGTGCTCACTTATGCTGAGGTATGTCAAGAGCTCTTGCTCTCTGTAGTGGTTTGGTCCTCTGGTTATGTGAAGGGACTCTGCCGGATGGGAAGATTCTGTTCTGGTTACAAACAGGGGGAAGCAGAGAGTCCTCCTGTCAAGGATTCCAACATGTGAGTTCCCAGACGTGTTCAGAATGGCCACAGACCGAGGTTCATCATGCGTATTTGCCCTCTCTTTTGTCTCTAAGTGATTCTAGAAACCTCTCCTAATTCTACTACTACTGCCCTCCTCCTCATCCTCTTTTCTCCAGAGGAATAGCCATTCCTCTCTCTGTTACCTTGTCCCAGAATTTTGTCAGGGGAATGACTATGCAGGCAGAATGGGGATGAAAGACCCTGTTTTTGGAAAGGGAAAACACCCCCTGAAAAAGGGAAAAACAGAAAAATAAGCTGAGCAAGGTGGAATAAAAACAGGTCAGCTGCTAAATTCCTTATGTGAGCAGTTCTTGCTTTTCCAAGAAGCCTGACCTGTAGGGAATATAGCTTGCAAACACCCCTGCTGAATCTGTGAACACTCTGAAGGAACAATGGCTGCAGAGGAAGCTGTGGGAAAGGCCTGACAAGAAACATTAACTGGGCTGTCTCCTGCCCAGTTATCAGTTATGGCAAATACCCATTGTGGAGATTTGTATTTGGCCATGGCAAAGATCGAGGGAATAGATCGAGTCCTGAAATATGGGGTAGGAGAGTATTCCCTATCACAGAGGAAAACCCTCTGGGTAAAAATCCGACGACCATTCGTCGGTCCCACGGAGTCTTCAGAGGAGACTGACTCCACCAGTGGTGTTTTACTCCACAGTGAACTAGTGGGATTAACACCCCACTAAGGAATCTGTGTGTGTGACCACAGACAGGAGGTTGCCCCCACACAAGGCTCAGGTTTAAGATTTCTCAAGACTACTCAGACCCTTGATGTTAATGATTATAGAAACAATAGAAGCTGATATGCTTACTCAGAGAAACTGTTGATGTTTTTGTTGCCTTCCTCAGCTTACTCTCTGGGCTAATGAGGAAATAGCCTTCAATAAAACCTGAGTGGAACAAATACTCAGGGCCACTGCTGTGAACCCCACAAGCTAGCAGTGGTCCTCTGTGCTTCCCACATTTGAAAATTCTATTTTGCATGTCCTGGTCTCTTTGTCTCTTACCACTTCTAACTTCTTTTTACTTTTTTAAATTCTATATCTTTTTTAAAAATCATATACACATAGATCATGAATACATTTATGCATATGTGGGGTATAATGTGTTGATTTTTTTAATACAATTTGGAGTGCTTACATCAATCTAATTAATATAGCTTTCAACTCATTTACTTGATTATTGTGTTAAGACCCATCTATGTTCTATACTTGATAGATTTGACTTATACCCTTACAATATGCTCCATAGGTGTGGTTCCCCATTTACCCTCTCTCTATCAAACCTCCCTCCTCCCCTCCCTTCCCCGTCCATTTCTCTTCTTCATCCTGGGCTATAGTTGTGATCTATCTTTCATAAGAAAGTGTGAGTAAATATACATTGATTTCATAAAAGTATTGAGTACTTTGTATACTTTTTCTTCCATTCTTGAGATACTTTATTAAGGAGAATATGTTCCAGCTCTATCTATGTAAACATAAAAGAGGTAAAGTCTCCATCTTTTTTTAAGGCTGCCTATTATTCCATGGTATACATATACCACAATTTATTCATCCATTCGTGGGTCGATGGTTGCTCATTAGCTCCATAGTCCTTAAAGGACCCAGCTCCCAGAGTGGGACCCCAGCAGATACATTGATTTATTCTCCATGAAAACAAACAAACAAAAAAAGGTTTGATAGTTTTCCTAGGCCAGTGCCTTTGGTGAGATTTAGACTCTGTTTTTGTGAGTCACTATCAGAAAATCAAACTCCACATCCCTCCCTAATCAGAATAGGAACCTGTCTAACCAGGAGTTTGCCTTTTTGAGATGTGGAAAGAGATCAGATGTGGGGCATTTTCACAGACAGCCCTTATAGAAAGCACCAAGTAAGTTGTATTTATCTTGTTGAGATGCCAGAGTTACTCAGATGGCAGGATATCTTCTCACAAAAGGGAAGAGAAACAAAACAAAACAAAAGAGAAACAGAAAAGCAAAAAGCATATTGTCTATAGTTACATTCTGTGTTCAGTTGTCAACTTTAAGATTTGTTCATTTATTTTTACTTCTAACATTTATCTATATTCTAAATAACTTCCAATCTCTGTCCTCCAGCTTCCCAACTCTTTTAGGCTTTGACCCCCATCTTAAACTCCACTTGTTTTACAAAGTCTTCTTTAATTATGGACTATGCCATTACAAGTTATTGATTCACTTACTCCTTCCATTTAATTATAAAATAGAGATTTTGTTCAAGAAGAAGGAAAAAAGATGGTGTTATTTATCTTTGTCTCAATTAGTGTAATGTCTTAGAGGGAAGGATGGGCCCTGCTTCTAGAAAACAGTATTAGATGTGCTATTTCTCATGTAAAAAACCAGCTATCCTGCCCTTGCCTGTAATGCAAATTCCTTGTTTTCAAAGCCCTGCTATGTCCACCCCTGTCTCTGGGCTTAGCTGCTCCTCATGGTCCCTCCAAATAAATCTTTGCTCTAACCAGTCTGGTTTGCTTCCTCTTTCCCAGACACTCCTTTCCTTCTACCTCTTCACCTGAGTGATATTGTTCCCCCTCTTACCAGAAATGGACTCATCTGTCTCCACTCCGTCATCCATCCAATTGCTACCATTTTTCAATTAATTAAATTTTACAATTAAATTTTTACTTTCCATTTAATTCCTTTGCAAATCACCTGAGTTTATCCTCTCTGTAGGGGAAGTTCCAGGAAATGGAGAGGGCTTTTAATCTCTGACTCCTATTTAACAATTAGACAAATATTGCAAATATTGGATTTTTTTTGCATTGTTGGATTGTGTTGTAATTTCTTTCTTCTGGTTTTTCTTTTTTTTAATCTCTTCTATTTCCAAATAATCTTCAGGTTGTGGGGAAGGACCACATCTCATATTGGACTTCTTGTGTTTCCTGTAGCACCAGGCACAGTGTGCTGCACACATGGAATATGCCGCAGTTTTGTTTACTGATTGGTTTTCTTTCTAAGACCTGTGTGACATCCCAGGGCCAGTGATACTCTCAGTACTTGGGTGGAAGGAAGTTGTAATGATAACACTGGTAATGATGGGTACCAGGATTGGGTACGTAAATAATGGTCATCAAAAACAATATTTGATTGATTATAGATGGTAAAATTGACATTTAGGACAATGACAAAACTGATTATGGAAAATATGTTGATGTTCACTTAATCAACAAATAGTAGGCCAGAGCTTCTCTCAGAAAGAAGAATTCAGAGCACAATAAATTATTTATTCACATCTCCAAAAGCAGCAAAGAATGCATCTTTACCACAAACACATACACATATGAGCAATTGCACAAATACTTTATCCCTTAGTACAAGAGAATTATCTCCTTGCTCTTAGGAGAAGGGCTCCCCTTTCCTTTTCTGAATTCTTGTGCATTTCTCTCACTGTACAACTGACTTCTTACCCAGCATTAAGCTCATCATAGCTCATGGCTATGCTGAAACCCACTGTGACAAGCTGGTGTGGGTGACATGAACACAGGCTACAAGGTTCACATGTTGTGACCACAGGTGGGAAGGTATATGATGACTGCTGTCTCCGTGACTGAATTATCCAGGCTCGCAACCCAAGAGATAGCTTCCTGTGATGCACAGAACCTTGGACTCACTACTGTCAAATAATGCAGGCACAGAGCCTTGGTCTCACCACTGTCAAATAATGCAGGGGGTCACAGATGGCCATTGTCGTCCGCAGTAGGAACTGGTTTCCCCCAATGTATAGTGAGAAGATCTGGGTCCCACATTGAGCAAGGGAGATGGTCTTCTCCCTCAGGAGGAAGTACCCCTGTACCTGGGGGCCCCAGTGGAAGGACAGCAGATGGTCACAACTGAGAGGCTGCAGAAGAAGAAGTATATGAACAGGTGGAGACCCATTAGGAACAACTTCACTCGCCCAGGTCATGCTGTTCTTCCCCAGGGAGGAGATAGGTCAGGTTGCCAGGGCAAAAGATGAATTGGAGAGCCAAATCAGAGTCAAGTGTCACAGCCTGGTGCTCAGCAAAGTAGGACTGTACGTATTATATGCTTTCTCCATCAAAGTGTGAGTTTTCTGATGTCAGGGGGGTATTTTCTGATTTCTTTTATACAGAGCTTCCTAAAAAATGTTTTACCATAAATAATTTTTATTCAGTGTGTGAATAAACATGTTTAATGTGGTTTTGAGGATTAATCTCTGATACCAAGATTTAGAACATAATGTGCTGAGATCCTCCTTCTCTGTATTACTCAGGCCAGGGCCAGTGGCTCTTCCTGGTTCCCTCATAGTTCAGTTTGGATCAAGGAAACAAAGAATAATCACTCACTGGATTTTCAGAAGACTGGTTAATCAGGCTTAGTCCTAGGTTGATAGGATCAGAGACTCATTGTTGAATATTTTATCCACTTTAATTATGTCCCAACTTCTTGAGCTCATGCTGATTCCTTGGTAAAATGCTGGCATTTTTTTTTGAATGTTAAAGTCAGTGATTAATAAAAGATGAATGCCCTCATCACTAACTTGCAATGACAACATTTGGAAACTGATGGTGCCCACAGATGAAGTCAGTAAGGGTGTGCCTCCAAAATCCTTTGAGCCTTGTGGGTAAACCCTCCTGTCATGGCAAAGACATGTTAGCCCTTGGAACACCTTTTGTTTACTTTGTTAGTCTTTAGCCTCTATCAAAGAATATAAATGTCATTTTTTTCTTAATACATATGTACAAAGAAAAGTTTGCAGTTTTTATTTTATTATGTATTAATGGTGAGTCCCTCGAGCTCTCATTTCAATATTCATCTTGTGTCTGTTTGCAACACGGTGAGAGAAGGTAGTGCTGATGGCTGTTATGAGAATGGACACAAGGACACAGAGAAGAGTCTCCTGTTGGAACAGCACCTCTGGATGCCATAGGGGAGACTTGAGAAGAAAGGAAAAACTCCAGAGAACAGGGCTTGCCAGTGAAAATCCCACAGAACCTATGGTGGTCACCAGGGAAATGTTCTCAACAATGTCTGAGCATTAGAATCACCTGAGAAGCTTCTAGAGAAGCTTTGCATACTCTAGAAGCCCATTTCACAGTCCAGAGCATTTAGATAAGAGTCTCAGGTTGGTAAAAGAAAGACATTAATATATTATTAACTTTTAATGTTTCTCAGGCTTGCAATGTGGAGCCTACTTTGAGAATCACTGTTTTAGAGGGAGTATTTAACTTTATATTTGAACTCTTAAGGTCATGTTTTTTTGAGAGAAGAATCTTTGAGGATCAATCTTTGGGGATAACCTACTTACTCTGTATTTTAAAAAGTTGAGGCCAAGAGAGTTCAAACAGCTTAAACAGTTTGCATCAAATCACAAAGTCAATCAGTGAAAATTTATTCTCAGTATCTTGCTTTTGTGTTCTGGGCTGTAGCTTTAATTTTCGTAGGTCTAGTCTAAAAATAATGTTTTAGAATATCTAAATCCCAAGTATGTACCTCGTAAGAGCTAGGGAATATCAAATTAGACAATGTGTGAAAAATCCCTTCATGAACTACAGAACATGATACAAATGAAAAGTATTTGTATTACGGATACAAGAGATGAACCATAGAATCAAAAGAAATAGCAATGATAGCAGTTGAACCCCGGTCTTTCTCACAGGGTCAGAGTAGGGCAGACTAGTGGGATTCCATCCATCTTCTGGCACTCTGAGCTAGTTGGACCTTGACCCTATTCCTTATTTCAGTTCTTCTGTGGCCAGAGAAGTCACTACAGAACTTGCTAAAAATAGAAAGTGGCTTTGACACTTCCCCAGCTGCTGGGTTTTGGAGCCCTGCACCTGGAAGCTGATGGCTTTCTGCTGAGCCTATTTTTCTTGTCAGTACCAAGCTTTGGTACAAAAATATGACTCCCGAAGATGGTTGAAATTCTCAGCACTGAAGGGAAAAAAATGCAAAATGAAAATCACGGGAAGGAATAAACCTTGGCCAGAACTTAAAGGCTCATCCTTTCAACTTCACCATTTTCCTCAACAAACAAAGAATTGGGCTCAGAAAGCAGAATAGATTGGCTGGAAGTCACCGACTGGTCAGCTGTAGGACTGCAACTGGGTGTGGAATCTGAGGACCAGAGGACTCATTTTCACCCTGTGATTTTCTGCTGTGTGATGACTCATGTGGAGTGTGTCTCAGTAGCTTGTGGCGATAACAGGTTTCCTTTAGTGGTGGGGAGGAGAGGTCAGGGTAACCAGTGACAAATAGAAGTGATGAAAATGTTGCATAAAAATTGTCCAATTATGCATCAAAATTGTCTGCTAACTGTGAGAAGCATAGCAGACCTAGTAAACAGTTAGGAAAATCTTAATAAAAAAGTCGACAAGAAAAAGTGTGGCTCTTGCATCACAACAATGTACCAGCTCACAGGGCACTGTCTGTAAGAGATATTTTCATCAGTAAACAAATAACTGTATTGAAACACCCTCCCTACTCACCTTATCTGGCCCTTTATGAACTTTTTTCTTTAGCTTAAAATAAAGGAAATATTGAAAGAAGACATTTTGATGATATTCAGGACATCAAGGGTAATACAACAACAGCTCTGATAGCCATTGCAGAAAGAGTTCCAGAATTGCTTTGAAGGGTGGACTAGGCACTGGTGTCAGTGCATAGATTCCCAAGGGGAGTGCCTCAAAGGTGACCATAGTGATATTCCATAATGAGCTGTGTAGCACTTTAAGGAGTTTGTGAACTTAATTGTCTAACCTCCCATTTGTTACACACCCACACATACCCACCACCTTTTCTTTATCCATATCTGTTGGACACATATGTTGCTTCCATATGTCAGCTGTTGTGAATAATGCTAAAATGAAATGGAAATGTGGATGCCCCTTCACCAAACCAATTTCAATTGCTTTGAACATATATCCAGAAGTGAGAGTGCTAGCTCATAATGTAATTTTATTTTTAGTTTTTGAGGAACTTACGTACTATTTTCCAAAAGATCTATAGTAATTTACATTCCCATGGACAGTGTGTACAAAGTTTCCCTTTTCTCAGCATCCTCACCAGCATCTGTTATTTTCCCCCTGTTTGATAATAGTGTAAGATGATATCTTATTATAATTTTGATTTTCACTTGCCTGATGGTTAGAGATACTGTGCATTTTTTCATGTTATCTGTTGGCCATTGGTATCTTTACTTTTGAGCAGTGTCTGTTTAGATCCCTAGCCCATTTTTTTTTTTTTTTTTTTTAATTGTTGGGGATTCATTGAGGGTACAAGAAACCAGGTAACACTGATTGCATTTGTTAGGTAAAGTCCCTCTTGCAATCGTCTCTTGCCCCTAAAAGGTGTGTCACACACCAAGACCCCACCTCCTCCCTCCTTCTCTCTCTCTGCTCTTCCTTTCCCCACACCTCCTTCCTTCTTTCTCTCTCTGCTCTCCACTTCCCTCACCCCCACCTTGTCCTTAATTGTCGTTAATTGTCCTCATATCAAAATTGAGTACATAGGATTCATGCTTCTCCATTCTTGTGATGCTTTACTGAGAATAATGTGTTCCACAAAGGATGTAAGTCTTCATTTTTTTTAATGGCTGAATAGTATTCCACAGTGTACATATACCACAGCTTGTTAATCCATTCCTGGGTTGGGGGGCATTTAGGCTGTTTCCACATTTTGGCGATTGTAAATTGAGCTGCAATAAACAGTCTAGTGCATGTGTCCTTATGATTAAAGGATTTATTTCTTTCTGGGTAAATACCCAGTAATGGGATTGCAGGATCAAATGGGTGGTCTAGCTTGTGTGCCTAGCCCATTTTTAAATTGGGTTGTTTTCTTATTTTTGAGTTTCTTACATATTTTGAAAATTAGTCTCCTATCAGTTTTGTGGTCTGAAAAGTTTCTCTCTCAATCTGCGGGCTATCCTGTAACTCCATTAATTGTTTGCTTTCCTGTGTTGAAGTTTTTTAGTTTGATCCAATCTCATTTGTCTATATTTGCTTTTGTGACCTATGTTTTTGGGGTCACATCCAAAAAAATCATTGCCTAGAACAATGTTATGAAGCTAACACATGTGGTGTGTTAGATATAACTTCCATGAATTAGGTCTCTTATTCTTTTTATTATTTTATGGAAAAATTAATGTACAATAACATGGCTTCCTCATATCTTGAGTCCTATATCTTAGGATTCAGGTATAAATGAAATTTTATGACTCAACATAGACACTTCTTATTGATGGTTTTCTAGAGTTTGCTCTGTAATACCACCTCAAAATGGCTACATGTAAGAAGGGTCTCTTAAAAATCTAAATAGTTATTTTCTACTTATTAGTGTCTTTTAAATACTCTGAATCTCTCTTTAAAGAGACAAGGACCAAGAAATATGTCTAAATTCTAAAACTCAAAAACAAGTTAAGTAGGAAAATATTTGAACTTGTTCCCTTTCTTAAACCTGCAACTTAGTGAGTTGATGTCTTCTTTGGATAAACTAGATGTGCATATTCCTCTTTCTGCTATGGGGAATAGATATATAATTATATTACTTTATATACAAAAGGTATGCTTTAACTATTATGGATAGAAATTGTCTTATATATTATTGTTGCTACTGTACAGTTATTTAATAAAGTAAATATGGCTCAAGCAGTGTAGAGCCAACATATTGCTTTTGGTTGGCACCCTCCAACTTTTAACTAGTTTTATTAAAAAACTCCATGCACAAAGATGTCTCTCTGTCTCTCTCTTTTCCCTTCCCTTCCTTTTCCTTCCATCCTCTCTCTCCCTCTTCTTTTTTAAAGAGGTGAGGTCTTGCCCCATTGTCCAGGCTGGAATTCTGTGGCTATTTATAGGAATGATCAGAGAGTACTACAGCCATGACTCCTAGACTCAAGCAGTCTTCTTGCCTCAACCTCCTGAGTAACTGCACACCACCATGCCTTGATTATCATATATAGTTTGTTCATTCAATTATTCTGGTGCTCATTTTTGCAGCCAGACTGTGTTCAAAGGTATACTAGGATATCAATGCTCAAAACTAGATGTTCCATACATATGTGATGAGGATAAAGAGAAATACATTAAACTATAAGTTTCAGATATAAATTAAATTTTATGATTCAAGATTATAAATTTTCAGTTTGTTCTCCCTCATTATCTAAGGAAGAAGAATTCCTGAGATTTCTTTGCTGTACAAAATGCAGACACTGGGGAAAGGGAGGGAAAAAGGCTACACATGGAGGATTTTTATTGAGAAAGAGAGCATCTATGAAGGAAATAGAGAAAAAACAAAAATTTAATCTTGAAAGACAGACAAACTAATATTCAAAGAAAGCTCTAAAAATAAAAGTTTGGCTAGTTCTTCAAATGGTCAAAAAGCATAAAAGTATGTTTAATGTCATTATTCAGCAGGACCGGTAAATGAAAACTAGAATGAAACAATAATATTTCATACTCACTTGGATGGCTATAATTAAGGAGCTGAAAATAGCAAGTGCTGGTGAGGATGAAGAGAAATGGAAACTCTGTTCATTGTCAGTGGTAATGCATAATATAATGTTTCGGTGGTGGTATTGAACAGTTTGGCAGGTCCTTAAAAAGGTGAACATAGAATTACCATATGACCTAGCAATACCACTTCTAGGCACACACCCAAAAGAATTGAAAGCAAGTGTCCAAACAAAAATTAGTACATGAGTGTTCATAGTAGCACAATTCATGATAGTGAAAAGGTAGAAATAATCCAAAAGTCAATTGTCTGATGCTGTATGAGCAAATGTGATATATCCACAAAATGAAGTGTCATTCACCATGAAAGGGAGCAAAGCATTGCTACATACAGCAACATGAATTGACCTCAAACACATCATGCTAAGGAGCGAGTCCAGGCACAAAAGACCACATATTGTATGTTTCCTTTATATGAAATGTATTGAACACCCACAGAGACAGAATGCAGATTAGTGGTTTTCATGTGCTGGGGGAGGAATTGACTACTTAAGGAGTGTGGGGTGTCCTTTTGGGGATGATGAAAATGTTTTGGGGCTAGATAGACATGAAGTTGTCGAACATTATGGTTGTTCTAAATGCCAATAAATTGCACACTTTAAAATGAAAATAACTGTGAATTGTATAATATGTGAACTTTATTCAAGTTTAAAAGTCTTACTAAAAATGAAAAAAGTGCTTCATTCTCTTCTCCTCAATGCTTTAGCTTTTTTGCAAGAGACTGAGTAAAAGTTTGAACTGTATTCAGTTGTGCAATTTATTTATTCTATATTTTGACGAACAAGAGATGCTTTAGGTAAGGAGAGGCTTTATTCTGATTTGTAAAACTTGTTTTTAAACAATTTTTCCAGGATAAAATTATCACTGCTTTGCTTTATGGTCTAGAATGTTTAGAGCTCAGTAATTTCTCTGTGTATTATAAGAGTACAACACAACTTTTGCCATGAAGAAATAGGATTCTGCTCTTGATGAATCCTTTGGCTCACCTCTGATCATGTGCAGAAGGCCTTCTAGTCTCCAGAAGTTCTGAATATATCCCTTAGTTTTCACAGGAAGATATCCTTAGACCCGATGAACATCTGACCTTCTGGCCAGCCATTTGCTACCACTGCAAATTCAGATGCGAAACAAACAAAGAGATGTTTGTGTGACTCAAACATGCCTCGTCATACTCTTCAGAGCTGAAGGGACCATCACTGTGATTCTCAAATCCCCATGTGAATTCCCCATCCTAGTGAGTTGGACTGGACCATTCCTGAGTCACAGGGGTGATTTTCGTACCTCTGACCTAAGGCTTGTTTGATCCCATGGGCGTAGTGAATTTTATTTTTTTTCCTTTTCTCGCTGACTATAGAAAAGTTTAGACATATATTTGCAGGTTATAACAAGGAAATAGATTTTGTTGGTATATATTTTGTGCACAGCCCTAACTTCTGATTCAATCTTTTTTCCTGATCCAGACACACTGGTATATGGTTTTCCCCCTTTCTTTCATTTAACAAAATGAATATATTTCATTTAACTTTCTGTA
Source organism: Loris lydekkerianus (assembly GCA_963574355.1). Lineage (NCBI taxonomy): Eukaryota > Metazoa > Chordata > Mammalia > Primates > Lorisidae > Loris > Loris lydekkerianus. The sequence continues at coordinate 49,812 of CAUYPK010083690.1, read as the reverse complement.
GGGTGTATACATTTTTAAATTTGTAATTCACATTTTTTGGGGGGGAATAAAGCAGAAACAAAAAATAGAGTACAGATAAAATCCTATTTTTCTATTACAACAAAAGAGTGCAGTGCAGATTGTAAAGATTCCCTTACACACATGTGCAGGCAGTGGGACACTTATGCACATGCCCGTTAAGCAGGAGGGCACACCGATGCCCACTGTCTTTAGCGTGAAGCCCTCTCATTATGAAAACAATGTTCTAATGTTTTAATTCAGAAGTCCTCATCAGAACTCGACTCAGAGCAGCCTTCACATCTTTGTTGCGCAGACTGTATATGACAGGGTTCAACATGGGGGTCACCACTGCATAAAAAAGCAACACCACCTTTTCCTGCTCAGCTGAGGCCATGGAGTGTGGCTGTATATATGTAAAAAGGGCTATCCCATAGGACATGGAGACCACAGTGAGGTGGGAGGCACAGGTCCCGAAGGCTTTGCGGCGTCCCTGGGTGGACCGCATCTGCAGGATGGCAGCCACGATGTGGATGTAAGACAGCGCAACCAGGCAGCAGGGCACCAGCAGCACCACCACACTGGAGGCCACTATGACCATCTTGTTGAGAGTTGTGTCCACGCAGGCCAACCTGACCAGTGCCAGGGTCTCACAGGCCACGTGGTTCAGCACGTTGTGCCCACAGGTGGGCAGGCGCATGGTGATTGCCGTCTCCACTGCGGAATTAGCCAGGCCTACAAGCCAGGAGACAGTCACCAGCACCACACAGAGCCGTGGACTCATCACAGATGTGTAATGCAAGGGGTCACAGATGGCCACGTAGCGGTCGTAGGCCATTGCAGCCAGCAGCAAGAACTCAGTCCCTCCAAGCGCCAGGGAGAAGAAGTGTTGGGTCCCACATCGGGCAAGGGAGATGGTCTTCTTCTCCAGGAGGAAGTGCACCAGCATCTGGGGGACACTGCTGGAGATGTAGCAGATGTCCACAATGGAGAGGTTGCAGAGGAAGAAGTACATGGGCAGGTGGAGCTGAGAGTCCAGCCAGATCAGCAGGAGGATGAGCCCATTGCCCAGCAGGGTCAGTAAGTACGTGACCCCAAACAGGACAAAGAGTCCAGCCTGGGTCTGCCTGTTCCTGGAGAGACCCATTAGGATGAACTCACTCACCCAGGTCATGTTGTCCCTCCCCATGAAGCAGGTAGGTCAGGCTGCCAGGAGAATAGTAGAGTTAGGGAGGGTAAGTGGAGGTCTTCTTTTAGACAGGAGCTGGAATGAGAATATAGAGTCTTGCTTTTTCTTAATCTAAGTGGTTAGGGGAGAATGCAATGAAGGCCTTGGAGAAACGAACGTTTGGTTTTTGACACTAAACTGTGAGATTCTGAAGGTCAAAGTCCCCATTCCAGGCACCCTTTTGTGTTTAGGACCCAGCCCAGTCCCTGTTACATAGGAGGCAGTCTACCAATGTAGAAGAGGGGCGGGATGGGAGGGGGAAAGAGAGAGAGAAGAATGAAAGAAGGAAAGAAAAGAGCAAACGAGAAAGAAAAAGTCAGGAAAGAAAGGAAAGGTTCTTTAATGAGGGTGGCAGTGTGTAAAGCATTGTAATCACCTGAGCACCACAGGTATGCAATGGGGGTCAGCTGCTCTTCATGCTTCTTGTAGGGCACACCCAGTCTAGGTCTCTGCCTAGAAAGGAACTTCTCACATCCTTCTCCTTTACCCTTCGGTCCAGGTGAAGTTCAAATCTCTTAAACCAGTATTTCCAAGCACCTGCTGCGTGCCAAGAATTAGGTACCTGTCTGTGAGCAAGAAAGAAAAATGTGTCCTGCTTTCTTAGTTCTTCTAATTTAACTAGGGACACAGAGATTGAATTAATAATTACAAATGATTAATTAATTATAATTGTGCTAAGTGCTAGGAAGGGGAATAACAAGGTTAGTACTCGGCTAATTAAATTTGGAGCTTTGTAATTAAATTGCCACTGTAGTTAGATCTTGACAATGTGCAATTTATATGGCAAGTTACAGACATTTATTTAGATGTTTAAATAAATGATTAGCAAAAGAATATAATGAGTTCTTTTGAAAACTGATGATACTCACATATTACTACCAAGCATGAGGTGATGGGAATTCACTGAGCTTTTCCAAATGAAGTGAATTCTCCCTCTTCTAGTTAAAGCTATACCAGGACATCGCTCTTCCAGCATGAAGACAGGTCCTGTAGAAAAGTATAATTAAATGTTATAGCTTCTCTTAATAGAAATATAATAGCCAGGTATATTTCCTGCTCTTAAAAATATGTAATTATAAATTAATTCATTCATTTATTAAAAATGTATTGAGTACATCAGGCCCTGTGCCTTCAACCAACCTCCAGGAAATACTGCCTTTCAACATTAGAAGTTTGTGTTTAGAAAATCAGCAGTGCCACAAAATCAAATAGGAAGCTTAAAAAAATTAGGTTTTGCTCAAACCTGGGACTCTAACAAGAGCAGGTCTGTGCAAGCCACTGTGGTCAGAAGACAAAGGCAATTCATCAGCATTCAGAAAATTAGAGTGGAGCCACAGAATCAAATGCAAGGGAACTGAAAAGCATAATTTGATTGAGGCTTCTTCCTCTGGAAACACTGACTAGAGCTCTGACAGGTGGAGGGAGAGAGCAGGGGACCTGATGGAGCAGGCAGGCATCTCTTGGTTCACTTCAACCCTGGCATGCAGTGTCCAGAAGGTATTGCTGTAGAAACTGTGAAGAATAAAAACTGGTTTTGGGTTCTAAGGTTTGGAGGTGAAGTTTTAGAGCCAGAGACAGCAGTGAGCTGAGGACTGGGATTCATAGTACAGACCCCAGGTACCTGCTGCCTTGTATTAGCAGTTTCAGTAAGTAACTCAGTGCTGATTTGTAGGCCACAGGCCACCACAGACAGAATCTTCACCTTCAGAGTTGGTGTGGGGGATCAAGATTCCCTCTGAAAGGTAATCAAACCATTTAAATGAAAGAAAACATGGAAGCCAAATGTTCCATCCCTTTCATTTTATAAACAAGGAACAGGGCTAATGTGATTTGCCTAGGTCTCAGACCTACCTGTGAAGGAAGCTGGAACAAGGTTTAAGGCTGCACTGCATGACTCGGTTCTCTCCAAGCCCACTGGTGAGGGGTGGGAAGGGATTCTGAAAAGACGTAGTCTGGGAAGGGAGGCACCTGAGGGATCTTGAGTGGGAGGCCCAGGACAGCGAACTCACCAGGTAGAGGAATGATGTGTGGTGAGTAGAAAACTTTAAATGGGAAGTCAAGGGATCCAAGTCCCAGTCGCCTCTTCTGTAAGCCTGTTGTGTGCAAAATTTTTCATTTGTAACATATGAATAGGGATAATGTCGATCTCAAAATACCTTAAGATCTCATGAATAAATGAATATGAAAGTGCTTTATAATGTACTAACTAATCATAAATGGCTATTGTCTATACTCAACGAGTCCATATCACTGAGGTAGATTCTGTCCAGTGATATGGAGAGAGGAAATAATATGAATATCTCTTATAAAAGTCAGAAAGCTAACAGAATATGGGTGATAAACTCCCTTTCCAATCAATTCCATTGCTTAAATCACCTATTTGCAGAGTTCCTGCTTATAAGGTGAAGAATTAAGATAAAGAGTCTGTGTGCCCCCAGCAGGTAGGTAGTACCATGCTCTGCACACAGTGTGAACTCAGTATTTTTCTATCATAATAAATTTTGAGGCTATTTTAGATGATGATAAAATATTTTTACTGATAGCCTTGCTCTCAGCTTTTTGGGATAATTAGAAAATTTCATTCTACTTTAATGAACTTGGTAAACATTAGACCTGGTCCGATGGAAGGTTCTGGTAACAAATGAGTATGGTTTGGTCTCCTTGTTCAGAAACTCATTTGGCAGGGAGGACAGAGAGGGTGAGTCATCCTGATTTTATCATAGGAGTGTTCAGAGGAAGCTCCATCATCACATCTAGTAACTGGAGACACAGACTGGCTATGTAAAGAACTAGGCAGATGTGTAGAAATAATAAAGAGGAAGCAAAACAAACAAACAAAAAACAAAATCTTTGCCTTTGTATCTTGAAAAAGTAGATGTGGTTTAAGGCATACTCAGATTCATACAAGGAGACCCGGGTTGTTCCTACCTGTATCAGTAAATCATCTGTATATTGTTGGATCAACTGCTACATTTTGAAGCCACAGTTTCTTCCTCTGAAGAATGAGCGAGTTAGACCAAACATCACAATTTCATCTCGCTGTAAAGCTTGGTGATAAATGAATATACATAAGCCATAGTTAAAGCAGTGTTAAAGGGAAAAGCTCATTCTTTGGGCTTTGATCGCTCTATACATAGCTAGGGGGACTGCAGGCAGTTAAGACATGGGTTACTCAGTTTTGAGAACAAAAGATTAAGATCACATATACAACTGATTGAGGAGGTGTTGATGAATGGGACCAGTTGATTCAAAACCAGAGACTAAGGAAATAGGAAAGGAAGCCATAACAACAGAAATAAGAAAACTTTCCGCCAGTCAAGGCTGAAAGGCTAGAAGCTTTCTGATACATGGAAATCTTCCATAGCTCATCCCTGACAATTCTTTTTTTCCCCAGGCTATTAGAGGGTGTTTTATTTACATACTTAGTTTAACTGGAGACACAAAGTGAGGTTACATACTTAGTTTTAACTCATTTCAGAAAATGAGTCAAGGTTATAAGCATGACCCCATCCAAACAGTGTGTGCTATACTCAATAGATGTGAGTTTCTTCACCCCTTCCTTCTCCCTCTCCCAACTTGATTTTCATTGAGCTTTGCTTCCACATGTGCACCTAAGTGTTGATCAATCAGCTCCAACCTAATATTGAATCCATGTGTTTGGTTTCCATTCTTGTGATGTTTCACTTAGAAGAATGGTCTCTACATCCGTCCAGGTTGTCACAAGTGATACTGGATCTCCTTTTCCCTTTATGGCTGAGTAGTACACCATAGTATGCATATATGATATTTTATTAATCCAGTCATGTGTTGGTGGGCACTTGGGTTGTTTCCAAGGAAAAAGGTCATTTTATAAAAAGGATGTCTGTGCACCAATGTTTATAGCAGCATATCTCTGACAATTTCTGAATTGGGATGATCCCTACCACCAGCTTTTCCTCTATATCAGGGACATAACCTGCCTTAGTTCCATAGAAATTATGCTTTCTGATTGTTGAAAATGTTCACTAGCTCTTTTTTTCAAGAAAAGATGGAAGTCTATGTCTACCTTTGGTTCTTATCCCAACCCCAGCCCTTCTTCACTCCTTCTTATCTCTAGTAGAATACAAAAGCCACAAGGTCAAGAAAAGAGCCCTTGCCCTTCTGAGCTCCATTCTTTAGTTCTTTGAAGTTAGTTCTCAACCTTCCTAATGCCACAATGTATTTTCATTGTTACAAAGGGGTCACAACCCACAGGTTGAGAACCGCTGGTCTACACTAACTGAGCACTTCAGTTTAATGTTGATTGGATGACTGATCTAGAATAAGGTGGCTTCGAGGGCTTGAAAACAATGAGTTGCATCACTCAGGGCATGGGAAGATTCCAAAGGGCCTTTGGCTACAAACAGTAAGCAAACCCCAGGACAGTCATGGCTGCTCCCAGGGGTTTTGGACTGCTCACCTCCTCCTCTCAGCCTTCCTTGTGAGGACTTACCAGGACTGGGTGCTCGCCTCACATGCAGGACTCATTTTGAATATGAGGCAGCACATCTCTCAGGAAGTCCTTGAACCTGTCTTCCACCCTCTTCATGGGGATGGAGGTTTTTACTTTGTCAGTCTTGGCTGATAACTTTTCAGAATCTAGGAGTCCCCAGAGGGCAATTACTTATTCTTGGTGTATTCCTTACTCATTCTGCTTCTCCGCAACCTCCGGTACCCCCCCTTGTAAGAAGCTCCCTGTGGAGTAAACATTCCGTAAACATTTTATCTTAACTTTTAATTGTCCTTCTAGTTCCTATACTAACAAGATCTTCATTGACTCTTTTAGGCTTTCACTGCCTTTCAAGGCTTTGGCATCACTGGGGACTTTTGGCAGGAGCCAGGAGACAGGAATATTTACTTTTTTGTCCTGGAGGGAAGGGATTGAGAGTAGTTAGAAAAGTAAAGAGGAACCAAAATCTCAGAGCATGGTCTCCTTCCTAAAGGACAACATTAAAAGCACCTTTTCCCTTCTCTCACACACCTGGTTTTAGTGGCCAGTGTCATGTAGCTTTAGAGCACAGAGAATGCATCACACAATGGAACTATCTCATCTGTGGCCTGAGAACCATTAAGTCCAAGTTCACAGTCATTCAAATATTTCTGCAGGTTCCTTGTTGGTCTCCCATTTCTGTTGAGATACACTTCACTTGCATATCTTCATGTCACCAGAAGCTTGTCCAGCTTTTGCTAGTTTTGTTCTCAGCTGTTGGGCATCTTCTACAAAGTTTTTAATCTCTTCACTGGCATTACTAGAAGGAGCAGAGGAAACAATGGGTTTTTAATCCCTAATATTAATCTATTCATTTCTGTGGTAATAGAACATGGGTCTTTGATAAGATGGGAAGAAAAAAACCGAGACCTCAGTGTATAACCCATTAGAATTCTTTGATACTACTTGGCCTATATTGGCAAGATAAAGGTTTACTTAGTTAGAAGTATTGTCACTTTAATGCCAATAGACCAAGAAAGTGTAGTTTCACTTGACAGTTTTACCATTTGCGCAGGACATGAAGAATTTCAGGTTCACCTGTGCTTCTTCTTCTAGTCAGCAAGCCCAGGATCTCAAAGAGCCTGGAGCTCTCCCAACCTCAAGGTCCATGGAAGGGAAGAACTGTCAGGACCTCTGATGGAGAAGCGCAGCCAAAGGTTAAGAGAAAGCGCAGAGGTGAAAAGGAAACTGCAGGAACCTGGAAGGAGAAGAAGCAACGAGAGAGATGCTGAGAGGTGGGACTCCCAACACAATCAAATGGACTCGCTGTGAACTGACACGGGTGACTCAAGGGTAAAGGAAAAAACTGTCGAGGATTGTGTTCCAGACTACACACCATTATCAGTTAGTAAAAATGTTCTGCATTGGTTAAAAAATAAAAATTAAAAAAAAAAGATGTATCCTTCCAGCTTTTCCAAACGCTAAAGTTACAGACAATGTATTACTAGATTAAAAACAAAAAGTAGGTTAGAATGTACTAGGAAAAAGAACTGAAAGAATGACCATAAAATATCAGTTATTTCTGGGTAATAGGATTGTAGATATTTTTCTTTCTTCTTTTTAAATTATTAATATTTAAAAAATGTCTATAATAAGCATATTTTTTAGTATGTATCTAAATGAAATTTTAAAAATTCTTATTGGTATAAACATCCCCTTGACACAGTGATAGCAGGAGATAAAATCACTGTCTTAATGTCCAGCACTACTGAACAGCTTTTGGGTAAGTGTTAAAGGCTTAGGAAAAGTATAATTAAAATTGTGCCTCAACAAAGTAGATATGACTACAAGCTTTGGATTATTTGTACCATGCAAGTAAATCTGTAAATATTGCATGGTGCTAAACACTCTAATTTTCACTCTGGCTTTAGTTCAGCTTTATGACATTGGGAGAGTCAATCTCTCTGGGTCTCAGTTTCCTCATTTATAAAACTAAGTGGTTAGCAGGTGGCATCTGTGGCTCAAAGGAGTAGGGCACCGGCCCCATATACCGGCGGTGGCTGGTTCAAACATGGCCCCAGCCAAAAACTGCAAAAAAAAAAAAAAAAAAAAAAAAAAAGTGGTTAGCTTGTACCTAAAAGATCCTACAGTTCTCAAAGTCTGTGTTTTTCAGTGTCTACGTGACAGTATTTTTCTTTCATTCTAGATTCCAGATTTTGAGGTCTAAGACAAAAGTTATTCCATCATACATTCCCAACTGTGGATGTAAGGAGAGAGGAGGAATTCTTTCCTTTGAGACTGATTCATGCCAGGAGTTTTACTGAAGAAATCAATAGTCTCTGTACAGTTTGGACCCCTGGCCCTTGGGCATGATAGACACCCTGCGATATCTGTGTAGGCACAGGCCTGCTGCTGGCCTGCATCTTGTCCTCCACCCCTTTGGATTTCCCCCACTGCTACCCACTTTCCTGCCCCCAACTTCCTCACCCTAATATCTCCTGCCACAAGGCGTTCCTGTTACTATCAATAGTTTCATTCACTCCCAAGGAACTACTCTATCTGGGTCTTAGTTACTAACCTTTCCCATTGAGTTCTTTCCATTCTATTTTTATCAGAATTAACTTTTCTCCTTCTTTTCCCAAAGGAATGTAAGAGGCACCTTCTGAGAGATATGCTACTTGAGCAAACAACTGCTGTACCTCACAGGAGCTTCCATAGCTTTAGATATGACTCATCGCTAATTAGCAGCCCTGAGTGTGTCTGAATACTGTTCTGCTATATGTCTGTACACCGGGAAAAATTTAAAATGGCATTTCTATGCCTTAGTCTTCTCCCTGTGAATAACTAACTACATGACTTTGGGGAAACCAATTAAGCTGTAGTAGAAAGGATGAGAAAAGAAAGATTTGGCAACTAAAACTTAATGGACACTAAATGCTTTGTGAGAATCATCTCATTGAAAGCTTATAATTTCCTTATTGTGTATTAACATTGGATGGTCCTTTTCTGGAACAGAAGTCTTTCCTTAATAGGTTATAAGCATAAACATGGAATCCAGAGCGATCTTTTCTTCAAGATCAACTTGCCTGTATACTAGGTAACACATTTAAATAAATACTCTTCATTGATGTTTCATGAAAATCATAGCTAATTTGTTTTCTATAATGATCTTAACTTCCTAAGTTGTCATCCTGATGCGCAGTATGGAAAGGGGAAAAATAACACAAATAATGTAATATACCAATTAAAAGTATCTCTGTACAGTATAAATAGTCTATATTAACTTAAAATAACCTTTACATGTAAATATTTTGTTAATTTGAGGTTCAACCTTGTATCAGAGTAATGTTTATTATTGTTTATTCCTTTCTCAACATGGCTTCTGGATATACTATAAAAACTGGTAGTATTAACTCACGTGATCTAGGATGAATGTAGAATTACTCTCATTTCATGCTTGTCCTGATGCCTCTGCAGCCAGGCAACTACACTCATCTCAAATTCACATGACAGGTTTTTGTTGAGATGTGGTTAATGTGGATCCAGCCCATAGAGTCCTTTGTTGGAGTCTGTGGGTGGGAACCCAGGATTTGTTTGCTGTCAAGGCTCAGTGGCAATCCCTCTGTTGGAGTGGTCCCACTTCTGGTTTTGCTGATGCTATGATTCCCCCAAATACATGCGCGTGCACACACCCACACACATTCATACACTCACCACCTCAAAGAACTGACTTTCTCCTGCATCCTGGGTTGGGATGTCCATTTTGCGGCCCTCAGCTGTAGGTTCACCTTTCTCACCAAGCTGATCCCTGCTGGTAGATTCCTTGGCTGAGCTCCCAGCTGTTTTCTGTACCTCCCACTGGAGGCAGGCGGCAACTGGATTCACGCAGCCCACTTTGCAGGGAGCTGGAGACATGTCTCAGGCTGGCTTCCCGGCACCCTCCTGCACTGCTGTTCCTCTGTTGTCCTCTGACCTCTTTGGAGCCTCTGAATCAGCTGAACAACCATCTCTGGCATGGCTCCAAATGGGAGTCAGAAATGCATTTCCACCTTTGGCCCTTTCCTCATCCTCAGGGCCTTAGTTCTTTAGAGGGATGGTCAAGACCCATGTATTTTATTGTCCACTTTTCCTACTTCTCTCTTTAGTTTTCCCCAAACTTGTACCAGAAAGGGAAAGTTTTCTCCATTTAAAATGCAAGATTTCCCTTATGCCATATCCTGAGTTCCTTGTATCCTCATTTATCAAAATCACAGTCACCAAATCTAAAAGTTATGGGTTTTGATATAGATGCTCCAGGATCTGAGAAATTGGGGATTAATTAAGATAAAAATATATTGATGTAATTTTCCTGAAGTATTGTCCTTATATAATACCTACTATTCTCCATACAGTGTCCATTTTGGATGGGGACCAGGACATGTCTTTTCTTCTTGATCAGGACATCCCACCTGCCCCCAGTGGACAGACTGGACTTCGTTCTCATCTCCATGTGGCTATCCCTTTCCTTGGCCTTTAAGAAAATTCTTCCAGGAAATTTTTCTCCCACTGGCCTCTCACCTTCTTGCACCTCTGTGCTCCTTTCTGCACGCCAACCTTGAAGGAGCATTGGGCTTCTCCTTGGCCTTTGGCCTGGCTCACCAGTGATTGGGTTCCATTTCTTTTCCATTCCTTTCTTTCATGGAAGCAACTGCCTGGCCAAAGGCCAAGGAGAAGCCCAATGCTCATTCAAAGCATCTTACAAGGGTACAGGTGAAACTTAGTAAATGTAGAATATAATTGTCTTAACACAATAACTAAGAAAATGCCAGGAAGGCTATGTTAACCAGTGTGATGAAAATGTCTCAAACTGTTTATAAACCAGTGTATGGTGCCCCATGATCGCATTAATGTACACAGCTATGATTTAATATTAATAAAAAAATAAGTGGTTACCAGATGATCAGAGTCACCAATAAACACAGGCGTGTGAAATATTTTACTACAGGAACCTGTTTGATTCCTTTTGGAAGGCTTTTCTCCATTCCCCTAGCTTGGCATGGGCTTGTCCCTGAAGAAGGTACTGAGTCTGTGCCATGTCCTAGGGAGTGAGGAAAGGAACACACTATTCTGTCAAATTCAGAACAACTCTGTGAGGTGGCACAGCTTGGCCAGGGGGATACAATTGGTAAAGAGTGGGCCCAGATGAATATCCGGATAATCTGACATTAGATCTGAAATTCATTCTTTCCTTTATGAAGGGCTGAATTCTAGTTTGGAAAGCTTTCTTGTGGCCAGGTGGAGTGGTCCTGGGGACATTGAAGTCATAGGGAACTCAAAAATGGAAAGTGAGGGGCCTGGGAATGATTATTCATGTGCAAATATGGGTCTAGAAGCTGTTCACAGAGGCCTGAGAGCCTTTTTCCTTTTGCCTCTGTTCCTGTTGATAGTGAACATACAGCCAGTGCCCTGAAGAAAGGATGGAAAGGTAACAGGTGCTGCCCTGGAAGACTGCCTCACAGATCCCCTCCCTCTTTTGATCTGTCTCTTAGTAAAAAAGAATCCAAAGAAAATTTCCCAGCTTCCATACAAGAGATGACTTTCCAGCTCAGCTCTTGCTAGGAGGATATTCAATTTCTTCTTTATCCATGAAAAGAAAAAAAGTTTACATTTGTATAGTGCTTAATTAATTTTGAGTAATTTCATAGACACTTAAGGAAGGAGAAAATTGAGTCTGAGTTAGCCTCACAAGGCTGACCCTGTGTCAAATATTTCCTAGGTGAGCTCAGAGGTGTGACTTCAAGCCTTATATTGGATCAACTCTTTAATATTTAAAAGTTTTAGTGAGAGAAGTACTGTCTTCATTATTAGTATTGCCATCAAACATCTACAGTAGAATCTCCATAGTTGACCATCTCCCTACATTGACCACTTCCTTAAGTTGACCTAATTTTCATAGACTGGACATGTACCATATGTGCATATCAGTGTAGAAGGCTTCACTGTTTATGTTGACCACCTCTTTATGTTGACTAATTCATCACTGGGTAGTCAATTTACAGAGGTTCTACTGTATTCAAAATTCTCCTCTACTATTTTGAAGTAGCGTTAAAGCACTGGAATGATTTTGAAGCCTTCTGCTTATGAAAGAGGTATTTATTTAGAGAGAAAAATTAATATAAATTGCAAACATTCTTGTTAAACAATTTTAAGATATCTAGGCTGTCCATTTATTCTAAAGTTATTGCTAAGAAAAAATATAAGACTTTCTAAAATATTACCAAAGCCAGCATATTATTTAATAAATCAAGTTTATAATGCATTTTATTATCTGGACTCTTGCGTTAAAGGCAGGTACTTATTATACATATTTTATAAGGCATTAGAATATTTATTTCACTACTTTAAATTATTTTTACATGTTCATAGTCCTTTATTTTGATACATTTTGGACCACACAGAGATTAATTTGATGGAAATTTTAAGCCAGAAAACCAGCTTTCTATTATCATATTGTTCTTATAGGAAAATACAAAGTGTTATATAATGTCCACTTTGATAACAGTTTTCCCATAATATTGTGGGTAAAATAGTTTTAAAAAATTTTGGAGTGAATTTCTTCTGAGGAAGCTTTTAATTTTAATACTCATGTTGCAAAACATTTCACCAAAGAAAAAAGACTTTCGGATTTAATGGAAACATTGGACAAAGCTGAAATAGCCTTGTCCTGCATGTTGCAAACACAGCCCACACCATGACTGAAGCTCCTTAGACTTCCTCCTTTGCCTGCCTTGTGGCCAGGGCATAATTGCATTCTCCACATGGACCAAAAATCCAAGGGCAATGATGATAGGCAATTGGTTTCACTGTGGAGGTTGATGTGTGGGCAGGTGGTCACCTTCCACATCCCACAGCAAGCCTCTCTAAAGATCATCTGAAGTGTCTTTGCTTTTCCAAAAATCCCACACCCTGTACCAGCAGACTCCCATGCCATAGACTTCCTCTATCTGACTCCTGTGTATGATTTCATTTCTGGAATCAGTGGGGTGAAGGGTGTCTCATGTAGAGAGGTAGGTGATGGAGGCACCCAGCTTCTTAGGGCTGTAAGCCTGATATCTATTCCTCAGCATGATGTTTGGCCCTAGCACAAGAACAGTAGTGTCCTCATGAGAGTGGTCCCATTCTGTGGTGTGAGCAGGTTCCTGGCTTCACTGTCTCCACACTTGACTCTACAGCCCTCCTCCAAATTCTTCAAGTTTTACTGTCCCTTACAAATGACCTAATTCAAATAACTAGATTAGGTTATTTTTTTTTTTTAAATGCAACCAAAACTCTGATGGATCTGCCTTGTTGATCTCATCCTCACCCCCAAGCCCAATCTCAATCTTTCCTGTCATTTCACTGTGCTAACCTTCTGGTCTCAGAACTCCCAACAGAATAGGAAGGACAGCCAGAGAGCAGTTTAGCAAAACAAAACTTCAACCACCTTAGGATCTTGAACTCATCTAGGGCCAACAATAACAAAAACAGCAGCAAAGATGCAAGAGCTTGGAGAAAGAACCACCCAAGACCTACTCACAGGTACAAAAGGTAGACACTTGCTTTCTTCTTTTTCTACTCTTCCAAATCAACCACCTCCTAGCCCGTGCCCTACCGGGGTATACACTCATTTTTCTTCCAAGGTATATCATTTTAAGGTAACAAGAACTGAGGTATAAGGCTAACAATTTTCTTTGCCTGGAATAGCTTTGGGACTTTAGCACTGATCCTGCCCACCAGAAAATATCGCCCATTATTGGTCCCCTCCTGATAATTGCTAATAGCGCCAGGCACTATTTTAAGCACATTTCCTATATTAACTTTAACTATCACAGCCCTGTGAGGTGCTAATATCAACTCCAGATTATCTAAGTGAAGACTCAGAGGCCCAGGGAAGTTAGAGTAACCTATCCAAGGTCACAGTCAGGAGTTGAAGGAAACAGAATTCAGACCCAGGTAGCCTGGCTCTAGGGCCTCGCCTTTCTCTAAGAGGCCCAGCTTTGCCTCTACAGGTGCCATTTACCAGCAGATATAGATGTAAAACTTTTCTGTTTGTGGGTGTTTGTTTTAATTGCAATGACACAGAATAGATTTAATTCACTTTGTTGATTGTTTCATAGAAGGCAGCAGTTATATTAGGCAGCAACTAAAGTCTAGAGACAACATGGATCTCTGCAGTGAAACACCAAGATCAATAAAGCAGGAGCTCCACCTCCATCAGAGGTGGAGGCAGATGCTGCAGGGGAAGCTGAGTGAACCAATTGATGGTGGGTCCAGGGAGACTGTATGGTCAGGGGGCTCCTTCCTCCCATTGTAAGATGGAGAAGGTACTTTTTCCCATTATCCGATGATCATAGAAATTTGACCTCCACCACGTGGGATTGGAATTTCAGAAGATCTGGGCAGAGAGTTAAGTCATTAATACCATGCTTAATGTAAAGGCTTAGCTATTATCTGCAACTCCTATTTCTTGGAGAAATGTTGCCCCCCAAAGGGCTATACAAATATTACTTCTTAGGTGAGCCTTGGCTTACATGTGGGAAACTAACTCGTATCCAGATAAATTTTATTGAAGATTTAATACGTATCTTCCATATTTACTTTACCTTTCCTTTTTCCTTCTGGATGAGGGTGTTCCAGTTCCCTCCCTTCTTCCAACTTTCCACATGGGAACATGTTCCCTGATGGAGAACTGTAAACTCTTGGTGATTTGGCCACTTCCCCTCTGCTGGAAGTTCGACTTTCAGGAAAAAGACTTGCACAATCAAGATAATTGGAACTTTTCTATCTTAAGGATGTTCACATACCTGGGTTCACAGCATGGGAGATTGTGAGTAACACAGGAGCTCTCTGAGGTGGGTGAGGATGGAATCTGGAACACAAGCAAGAGGATTAAATTTAGGCAGGAGGATGGCACCTTCTTCTACTGTGAAGGATAAGAGTAACTGATTTCTAGAGGGCAGTGGTTCCCACACTTGACTCTACTTTAAAATCACCTGAAGGCAGATTTTAATAATCTCAATGCCTGACCAAGTAACTCAGAATCTCTGATGACCAGGCTCAAATATCAGTATTTTAAAATGTGATTCCAGTAAACTGCCAAGAAAGAGACCCATCGAGTAGTGGTATCACTGAGTAGTGAGATTGGTCTTCAGCAGTACTGAATACTCACAGGCATTTGGGAAGTTAGAGAACAGGATTGAGGTTTATAAAATGGAGTGTAGAGAAAATGCAGACAATGGTGTTGAGAGTGTTGGTTCAAGTAACTAAAGAGTTAATCCAAAAGATCTTGGTTTTGAAGGAAAGCAAAGGAGCTTCCTTTGGTAAGTAACAGTTGGAGAGAATGTGAGAGTCCAGGGGTCAGAGCTGGAGAAGCAGGTGATGAGGAGGGCCTCAGAAGTAAAAAGTGACAACTGGGGAGTAAGCAGCTGTAGTGGACAGAGATTTGGGTAGGTGTTGGTTTCATCTCCATGACGGAATTTGTTATACCAAGACAACTGGATTTAGTGATGGTTCTGTAGAAGGGCCACACACTTTATTCCACACACACTGTCCTAGGTATCAATTTTATTAATCACATTTTAAAATTATCTGTATTTTATGATGCTTCAACATGTTGGGGCCTTGAGGGCCTGGGAGAGACTGCCCAGTCCAGGGCGGGCTAGTTCTTAAAGAGAGTGAATGTCTCCCCTGTGGTATGCTGCTGTTATGCAAAACAGCTAATCCAAAACCCATATCTCCAACCACCTTCTTTATCTTACCCAAACATAACCAAGCCAACATTTCCCCCTGCCATAGTCACTCAAAGGCTAGGTACCAGACAGCTAGAGACCAACTTAATATTCCAGAGCACACTAAAATTATTCAAACTATCCAATCCTAAACTTGCTCAAGTTTTCTACTCTACCTTGCCCATTCCCATTCCTTCCTATAGAAACCACAATGAAGGCCCGGGGCTTTGTCCCCCCCCCCCCCCCCCCGATGTCTGGACCAATCTGTGTGCCTCCTATGTGACTCTGCATGGCATGGTGTGTCCCCTTCTCTTGGGAACTGTGAGTAATAAACTCTTCTTTCAAAGACAGCTGTTTCTCTGTCATCTTACCCTACCTGACTAAAACAAATCCATATACAAATATTGAAACAATGTTAAATATGTTGGCATTTAAAATGGAAGTCATTGTTGTTTGCCTAGCTGGGAGATTTAAGTGGATTCTTTACAGTTTTTCTGTAATGGCTGGGGCCTGCCAGTCAGTGTGTGGTTTCTGGATAGACAGCATTTCTGGATATATGCTTTGCTTTGTTGTTTGGCCAATAGCCCTCTGCAGATGCATTGCAGAAGTCTGTATAGATGTCTTTGGTGCTTTCTGGCCTGGATCAAGCATCTCTAAAGCCACTTCTGGCTCCAATATCATATATAATATTCTAGAAATAATAGTACCATTTGGTGCACTTGATAACTCTATCCCTGAATCTTTTTTCTCCTGTTTCCATGACTCCATAATATCTTGGATTTTCTTCCATTTTTCTCATTGCTCTTTTTTTTTTTTTTTTTTCAAAAACTCAAGTGTCATTCCTCTTCCTCTGCCCATCCTATATCTTTATTTTGAAAAACATTTATTGGATAAGTAACACATATGCATGTGCAAGGAAGGGATTCAATGAAAATTATAGATCTATCCTAGCTCTATTTCTCAATCCAGACTTTCACTTTGTCACCAACACGTGTATGTGTATGTGTGTGCACTTATAAAGCACACAGTTCATGGGGTGGCACCTGTGGCTCAAAGGGGTAGGGTGCCGGCCCCATATGCTAGAGTTGGCGGGTTCAAACTCAGCGCCAGCCCCAAAATGCAAAAAATAAAAAACAAAAACACACAGTTCATTCATAGACACACACACACACACACACACACACACACACACACACACACACCTTGTATGTTTTTGTTCATAAATGCCCACATGGAATAACTATTGATTCATTCATTCATTTATTCAATAGTTTATTGAGTATCTATTCCATGCCACACACTCTTAGGAACTTGGCAATACCTCAGTGAGTAAAGCGGACAACTTTTCATGAAGTTTACACTATGTTAGGAGGAATGGCCAATTAAAAAGTAAAGAAAAGCAAGAAAGTAAGCTAATTTCCAATAGTGAAAGATGATTAGAAAGTAAAACATGATAACAGGAGAGAGGGCAGAGAGACAATACTATCCATGCACAGGGTGATCAGTGAAGGTGCCTATGAGGAGGCAGTATTGGAGTTGAGGCAGCATCTGAATGACAAGAAGCCTGGGAAAACCTATAGAGTGGACATAAACATGGAAAAGGCCAGATTTTCCAGGATCGAGGACAACTCCTCCATACACATCATCAGGCACCTTGCTGTTTACGCTTACCAACTTTGATGAGACCTAGTTTCCACCTGCCACATATAAAACTGTGTCATATTGTGGACAACCACAGAGGGTCCCATCACAGGGATAAAGCAAAATGTGTTTAATTAGTTAAATATTGATTGATATTTAAGGAATTTATAGGTTTTTTTTGTTTGGTTGGGTTTTTTTTTGCTAATCCAAGTCATGCTGACATGAATATTTTTGAACATTCAGATTTTCCCACAAGGCAAACAGATTTGTAAGATCAAACCCTGGAAAGTAAATCATTGAAACAATTGATACATGCCATTCATTTTAATTAATACTGCCCACTTGCCCTCTATAGAAGTGCAAATGTATACTTCCATCAGCTATGTACAAGAGGGCCTGTTTCATCCTCCTAGCTCCATGTTATTTATTTTAGTGTTGTCAATTTGACAACTTCAAATACCATTTTGCAATTTTATTTTGTATTTCTCATATGCTTGAGATTGAAATGTTTTTCCTCTGTGTAAAAGCCATTTGCATTTCCCTTTCTGTGAACTATCTGTCCCTATCCTTGGCCTGTTTTTCTTTGGGTTAAGTCTTAGTTAATAGTCTTTTTTCTTATTGTTTATTAAGAACTCCTTATGTGGCTCGGTGTCTGTAGCTCAGGGTGTCAGCCACATACACCAGGGCTGGAATAACTCTTTTTTAGCCCAGGCCAGCTAAACAATGAAAACTGCAACAAGAAAATAGCCGGCTGTTGTGGCGGGCACCTGTAGTCCCAGCTTCTTGGGAGGCTGAGGGAAGAGAATCACCTAAGGCTAAGAGTTTGAGGTGCCTGTGAGCTGTGATGCCACAGCACCCTACCGAGGGTGACATAGTGAGACTCTGTCTTGAAGAAAAATAAAAAAAACTCTTTATGTATTAATAAAATGAGCTTCCTCCAGACATTAAATGAGATTTTCCAAATTTCTCTTTTCTCTTTTCATTTTGTTTAAGATAGTATCACACACCGCAAGCTCTTTTTCTGTTTTACGTAACTAGTAAGTTCTATGTTTTGTATTATGCTGAGAAAGGCAGTTCATTTATTTTTTTTTTTTTTTTTTCTTGTCTTGAAACTGCTTTTCTAACGTACTCACTCGTGGAGATCTCAGTTGTACAATTGCCACTGATGTGCTGGTGATTCCCAAATATGATTCTCCTGACATACATCTGACTGCTGAATATGCTGCCCCTTGTCAGTGTCATCAATAGTGAACTCATCATCTCCACTGTCCTTTTCTCACACCGGTTGCTTTTCTTGTGCTCTCAATCTAGGCGAGCCCAATCTCTCATATTTTCTATGACAGAAACCTATCTGCCATCCCTTACAAGGTTTGTGTGAACAATCTCTTAATACTCCTAACACACAGCACATCTCCCTTACCTCATCTCTACCAAGAAGAACAAGTCCCAGTGACTAATTTCTAGAATGTACCATGGTCTCTTTTGCCTCAAGACATTTACACATGTTGTTCCCTCGGCCTGTATTCTCCATGCTCAGCTCTCTTCATCTGGTTACCGCTGTTCCTATTTGACTGTAAATCATACACTTTACTTATTCCATAAGCTTTTCCTGATGCTTCCACCAACCCATGTCTTGGCTAGTTTTTCCTAAAGAATCCTGTATTTTTCTTACCAGAGTACTTATTATATATAGAAGTAAAAGAAGTGCCTCTTTATTTGACTGAATCTCCTAGATTTTAAACTGTATATGGGCCTCGTCTTTACTCTTTCAATAATTTGGATAGGTGCTAAGAATACAGTGGTGTCTCAGTTACTGTTGAATTCTTGACTATCTAGTTTTGGGCATGGAACTCAATAAACATTTATTTGTTGCATCTGTGGATGTATGAATAAATTGTGAAATTTTTCTAGTGTAGCCTACATTTGTACTTAAGTATTGTGTAATCTGTGCTCTTGAATATGCTAAGATAAACTGATGCAACATGGAGTAGAAATAGTCATGGCAAGGGAATTTATTCACTACAGTTTGTTTATTTGTTTGTTTTTGAGACAGAGTCTCACTATGTTGCCCAGAACAGAGTGTCATGTCATCAGCCTAGCTCACAGCAATGTCAAATTTCTGTGTCAAGCTGTGCTCCTGCCTCAGCCTCCCGAGTAGCTGGAATTATAGGCACCCACCATAATACTTGGTTAATTTTTCTGTTTTTTTCACTAGAGATAGGGTCTTTTTCTTGCTCAAACTGGTCTTGAACTCCTGAGTGTAAGGGATCCTTCTGCCTCAGCCTCCCAGAGTGCTAGGATTACAGATGTGAGCAAATGTGCCCTGCTCACTCCAGTAATTTTTAACAAGACAGTGTGGATTGCAATTCTTCCTTGTAATGTCTCCTCATTTTATCAATGGCAGAAATATTTCCTCAGTGCAGTTCTTCTCTTATGCCACATGGATATAGCTCAGGTTCCGCTCCTCCAAAGCTCACTCTAGTTTCCCCTCACCTCCCTCTAGGACTCTTGGTGGGGAAATAGTTTTCAGGAGAGTAGGATTCAGTCCTTTACCCTGGGTATGGAGGGTAAGAAGACGTCTCTGATTTAAGAACAGGGCTTCAATATTATATATCTTAAATAATATTTTTTAAATACATAAAAAATACATACATTGAAACAATTTGAAAAATACACAATAAAGAAAATAAAAATCACCACATACAGATAAGAATGATTAACTTTTGGGGTTTTTATATATTTATGTGTATATGTACTTGTACATATATGTATTTGTTTTGGGAGGCTCATTGATACATCTTGAAAGTTTCATTCAGTATCACATCATGAATATTTGGCAAGTTGGTAAAATATCTCTACAAGGAGAACTACCAAACACTGACAAAAGAAATCGTAGATGACACAAACAAAAGGAAACACATCCCATGCGCATAGATTGGAAGAATCAAAATTGTCAAAATGTCCATACTGTCCAAAGCAATCTACAGATTCAATGCAATTACTCTCAAAATACCAATTTCATTTTTCACAGAATTAGTACAGAAAAACCCTAAAATTTATAAAGAGCCAAAAGAGAACACATCTAGCCCAAGCAATCCTAAGAAAAAAGAACAATCTGAAGGCATCACATTGCCCAACTTCAAATTATACTACAAGGGTATAGTAACCAAAACAGTGCTGGTATTGAAAGTAGACAAATAATCAATGAAATAAAATAGAAAACCCATAAATAAAACCAAATACCTACAATCAACTGATCTTTAACAAAGTAGAGAAATGCATACACTGGGGAAAGGATACTCTATTCAATAAATGATGCTGGGAGAATTGGATAGCCTCATGCAGAAGAGTGAAACTGGATCCCTATCTCTCACCACATACGACAATTAATTCAAGCTGAACTAAAGATTTGAATGTAAGACCTGAAAGCATAAAAATATTAGAAGAAAACCTAGAAAAACTATGTTTGACATATACCTAGGTAAAGAATTTATGACTAAGACCTCAAACACAAATATAATAAAAACAAAAATAAATAAATAAGACTTAAATTAAAAAGCTTCTGCACAGCAAAAATACAATCAATAGAATAAATAGACAAACCATGGAATGTGAGAAAATATTTGCAAATTATACATCTGATAAAAGGTTCATATAAAAAATCTATAAGGAACTTAAATAAGCAAAAAAAAAAAAAAAAAAAAAAAATCCCATTAGAAAGTGGACAAAAGACATGAACCTTCTTCAAAAGAAGAGAAACAAATGGCCAACAAATATATAAAAAATAGGGCAATGGGTTGGGCCACATCTATGGTGCATATTTTTATCTATAATAAAAAATAAAAAATAAAATAAAATAAAAAAATGCAATATCACTAATCATTAGGAATATGTAAATTAAAACAATGAGATATCACCTTACCCCTCTCAGAGTGGGTGTTATTAAAATGTCAAAAAGCAAGGGCTGCGCCTGTGGCTCAAAGGAGTAGGGTTCTGGCCCCACATGCCGGAGATGGTGGGTTCAAACCCAGCCTTGGCCAAAAACTGCAAAAAAAAAAAAAAAAAAAAAAAAAGTCAAAAACCAATAGATGATGTCATGAATGAAGCAAAGAAACATACTGTTGGTGGGAATGTAAATTAGTACAAACTCAATGGGAACAGTATAGAGATTTCTCAAAGAATTAAAGGTAGATCTACCATTCAAACTACTAATCCCATTATTGGGAATCTACCCACATGAAAATGTGTCATTTTATTAAAAAGGACATCTGCAGCCATGTATTTATTACAGAACAATTCACAATTGTGAAGATATGAAACCAACCTAAGTGTCCATCAAATGATGAGTGGATAAAGAAAATGTGGAAATGTGGTGTATATATACAGATGTACCAGGGAATACTACTCAGCCATCAAAAGGAATAAAATAATAATTTTGCAGCAACTTAGATGAAACTAGAGTCCATTATTCTAAATGAAATGACATAGGAACAAAAAACCAAATACTGTATATTCTCACTTGTAAGTGCGACCTAAGCAATGGTCATGCATGGTCATTCAGATCAACTTAATGGACACTGGAGACTTGAAGAGGAAGGACAGGAGGGGGTGCAGGATGAAAAATTGACTTGTGGGTGCAATGTACACTATTCAGGTGAAGGGCTATTAGTGTCTAGACTTCTTCACTCTGCAGTTCATCCATGTAATAAAAACCCATTTGAACATAAATCTACTTAAGTAAAAATAAATAAGTAAAACTTTAAACGGAAGAGTAAACATATTTCCTCAACTAAAAAACATCATAAAACCCTTTTGTTTCCATAGGTTTTAAATGTTCCATTATATTTATTTGTTATTTCAATAATGAGCCTGTAGATTGCTTTGAATTTTTTGCTTATATGAAAACATGACAATTAATATCCTTTACAAAATCTCGATGCGTATCTTTGATTATTTCTTCAGGATAGGTTTCAAGAAGTGGAATTAGTGGATTAAAGAGGATGCACAATAGTAGTGATTATGATTTAGAGAGAGGGAAGGGACTTTATTTAAAGACTGTTGGGTGGTAGCCTCCTGAGGGTGGACTTCATTCCATAACTGATAATTATTTGAGAACTTCTTTCTAAGTGATAAAAGACAGATTATATTTTATTGTCTGAATTTTTTACTACTAATGAAGTTGAACTTAAAAAATATTTTATAAAGTCATCCCATAAATTGTTTGCTTATGTCTGTAGCCCATTAAAAAAATTGTGGGGTTCATTTTTTTCTTAGTTTTTTTTTTTTTTGTAAGAACTGCAACAATAACCATTTTACTATGATATTTGTGGAATTCATATATTTCTACACTGTCCCTTGCTTTTCAATTATATATGCATACATATCACAGACACTTTTTGATAAATACAAAAATTAAATTCTTCTGCAGTCAAATCTATTGGCCTTTTTTTTCTTGTGAATCTGGTTTTGTGTTTAGACCATCTCTTTTCCATCTGAGACATGTTTGTATTTTTAACCTATAGTCTTTCTTGAGATTATTTATGGTTTTATATTTTACATTTAAATCTTTAATACATCTGACATTTACTTTGGTGCGTTTTAAGGGGAATACATAAGTTTATTTATTCTAAATAGTGAGTTTTTTCTTCCCTCACTGTTTCATGCTAATGTCTTTACCACTTCCTACCTCATCCATCTATTTCCTTCCATATTCTCACCTTCTCATCTGTGAACTGTTGCCACAGTCCCTTACTAGTCTCATCATCTTTTACTCTGTTTCAAACTGTTATTGCCAATTCACCTTCCCAGTGTATAATTTTGTTGGTCTCATGTTCCCATGCCAAAGCCCAGAGGTGAGAGCCAAAGGGTACCGTTCAGGCAGGATTCCCTGCCTAGCTTCCCAAAGTTATCTTTGAGGGTTACCATCCGAGTCACCTCAACATAGCTACTAATCATTTTGAGAGCAAGTTTATACACTCACTACCTTTAGAAACCATCTTTAATGTCCCAGGAAGGTGGCCTCTCATGAGAGATGGGGTCTAGAAAATCTGGTACAGAGACCTCCATCAGCTGACTTTCAGCATTCACTGGTGTTCCCCAGAGCCAGATTAATTAGTGGGCATTTTAATTGATTTTCAGATGATTTGAATCAAAGTAAATTGATCATTTTTTACAAAAGTAATTTTAGACAACCTCCTAGCCTCATCCAGAAAACCTTCCTGATTAATGGCACCTACATCAGGTCATTACTTCAAGTACCCATTGTCATTCTTCAGGCATTCAGTTGGCACTAAATTACTGACACTTGTTTCCTTTTACTCCTCTTTAAGGGATCCATATGTGTCTTTGTATATTCCACCTTAAAGGATCAGAGAACAGGAAATAACCTGGCAGGACACATAGTGAGGACCTCACTTTGCAGTTAAACAGAGGTGGGAGAAGCGAAAGGAAGGAATGGTCCAAGGCCACAGAGTTCCCAGCAGCTCTCAGGCCTCTGACTGCTTCTTTCCTTCATTCCCTTTCACTCTGACAGTCTTCGAGGTTCTGGCCAAGCTTTTCTTGTCCCTTTATATATCCTCTCTAGTCTAAAGAACCGTCTATCCCCCCTCCTGAACGTGTCCCTGAGCTCTGGATCCATGCTTTTTGCCTTCTCAATCATCATCTTCACACGTTTGTCTTGGCAGCATCTGACGTGTTCAACATAAAACGCCTCCCCCCCCCCCCCCCCCGGTTCTCCTTCTCGGCAGTGGCACCACTGCCCACCAAAGGACTTCTGTCAGAAATGTCCTTAAATCTTTTTTCCTTGCCCACTCCCCAAAGTCCTGTCATGCCCACTTCCAGAACTTCTGTTGACCCTTTCCATGGGGCCTAATCCCCCGTGCTGACCCTCTGGCCCAGATTCCATCGCCCCTCCCTTGGACTATGGCAGCAGTTTCCTATGTGGGTCTCCACGTCTCCAGCCACTTCGCCACCCTGCAGCCTGAGGTCGTGCAAGAGAACAAGTGTTCACACCCCTCCCTGAATGCAGATCTTTTAGCTGTTTCCAAGGCCTTTCCCAGCCCCTGTGAACCATTTCTGCCCTGCGCATTCTTCATCCTTCTGTTTACCTAGATAATCCAAAACTCATTTTCCCTTGCTTGGATATCTCTATCTTCCAACAGGCAAAAGACTAGTATGGGTAACCTGTCTTGAGCCATTACCAGCCCTCCACCCTTCTCTGGTTACTATTGATACTTGGACTTCTCACGTAAGGGTCATGAAGCCACCAGCCGTGTCGTCGTCATCTTCTTCTTCCATCTTCTTCCTTCTTCTTCTTCTTTCTTTCTTTCTTTTTTTTTTTTTTTTTTTGCAGTTTTTTGGCTGGGGCCGGCTTTGAACCCACCACCTCCGGTATATGGGGCGCCCTACTCCTTTGAGCCACAGCCGCTGCCCTGCGCCTTCTTCTTCATCACTGCCAGCCTAGCACCTTGCCAGGGCTGCTACACATGGCAAAGACTTGGCAGGTACTTATGGAACCCCTAAATTCTCTAGGGCTCTATACCACACTTTCTAGGCCATTCTTCGGGAGGGGTGGAGGATGAGAAACTGCTAGGAGGTTCTGCGTGTGTGCATACTTCAAGTTCTCTTTCCAGAATCCAGCCCTTGAGTTCCCTCTTGTGGCTTTCCGGATACAGACACGTCGTGATAGGGGAAACTTGCGGGAGTGGGGGAGTTGCGCACTCTGCCTGGCCTTTGCCTGTTGTCAGGACTCACACAGGCCCCTGGGGATGGCCTGGTCGTTGTCGCCGCAGCACCCCACGGATGGCGGCGATGATCTCGCGGTTGCGTAGGCTGTAGATCAGCGGGTACAGCAGCGGCGTCACGTTGGTGTAGATCAGCGCCAACGTGCGGTCACGCCGCGGGGAGTAGCTGGCCTTCGGTCGCACGTACATGAAGGTGGCGCAGCCGTAGTGCAGGAAGGTGACTGCCAGGTGCGAGGCGCAGGTAGAGGCGGCCTTGCGCCGGCCCCCGGGGGAGTGCAGGCGGCGGAGGGTGGCAGCGATGGCGCTGTAGGAGGCCAGGATGAGCACAGAGGGCAGCAGCAGCAGCACCAGGCAGGCGCCCAGCAGGGGCAGCTCGTCCGTGTAGCTCCGTGTGCAGGCCAGGTGCAGCAGTGCGGTGATGTCGCAGAAGAAATGCACCAGCAGGCGGGAGCCACAGAAAGGCAGGTGGAAGACCGCCACTGTCAGCCCCACGGACACCGCCAGTCCCCCGAGGCAGCAAGACAGGGCCAGTCGTGCGCACAGCGCAGGGGTCACCATGGCTGCGTAGCGCAGCGGGTAGCAGATGGCCACATAGCGGTCATAGGCCATGGCTGCCAGCAGGAAGCATTCGGCCCCACCCAGTGCCACGAACATCTGCATCTGAAGAGCACAGCCCAGGAAGGAAATGGGGCTGCCGCGGGCAGGACCTGGCACGGTCAGGTCGGCCAGGGAGCGGGGCACCACCACCAGCGTGTAGCACAGCTCGATGGCTGATAGCTGGCACAGGAAGAGCAGCATGGGCGGCCGGCTGGGTACTGAGGCCACGGCCACCAGGATGAGCAGATTTCCGCTCAGCGTGGCCAGGTGCACCGCCAGCAGCACCAGGAACAGCACGGGCCTCAGGCGTGGGAACTCGAAGAAGCCCTGAAGAAGAAAGCCGCGGGGCACCGTGGCATTGCCCGCGCTGTCCATGGGCAGCCGCATCCAAGGCACCTGGAGGAGAGAAGTGGGTGAGGGCGAGCTTGTGAACAGAGCTTCTCTGGCCTTGTGAGGGGAGAAAGGGTCAAGTGGAGGTGAGAGGGTGGGCCAGGAACAGTGGTTACAGAGAGGTGGCAAAGGTTCAGGGGGCCTTTTCAAGACTCCTCCACAGGAGAGGAGTCTTACTGACTTGCTCAGAAAAATGGTGCCGTTTTTGCTCCTCCTGGATTAGAATCCCCATAGCTGCTTTCTACACGTGCTCTTTCCAAAGAAGCTTTGATTTTACTTCCTTTCTTTGCACTGCATTGCTCCTGACTGCCAAATGCCCCCGTACCCTAGTTATTATTTGTGGGTCTTATATGGCCATGACTATTATGTCTGCTGCAGCCTGAGTCCCCCAAGGCAGGGAATGCCTTTGGGTCCCTGAATCTGTTTCTTCCTGCTTGCTCCACTCTGTCGCTTCTAAGTGGCCTGAGTTGTCATAGAATCACAAAAACATGATGCAGGTGAGGGCTTCAAGGATCATCTCAGGGAACTTCATAATTTTAAGGAGGAAAATAAATCTGGGTGGGGGAAAAGGAAATTGTTCAAAGACTTAACTGCTTTAACAGAAGGTAGAAACAGAATTGGCATCCCTGAGGCTTCATCCAGAAATTTCCATGATCAATATGAGGTTCTGGAAAAAGCCTCCCCCCCCCAACACTCCATTATTGTTCAGCTTTAAACAGAGACCAGGTCTGGGCTAGACACTTAGGCAGCAGGGCATGCTTGGCCAGAGGGCTTCACTGGGCACATCAGGAACTGTGCGTCTCTAACATTTTTATTAATATTTTGTTCGTGTGGGGAAAGGTGATGTGTGTCTGTTCTAACTCACTTTCAGAGTGAGAAGCACATTCCAAATTTGCCAGCAGAACAATTTCTTCTTAAGCATTATCTGGTAACTCATTTGCAAGCAACATTTAGAAAATACTGACAGTGTGTAAGTCAGCTAGAATGAGAGAAACCCAAGGCCGTCAGAGATTAGAAGCCGTGCAAACTGGACAAGGAGGTTTTTTCTCCAGTAGATGCTAATAATATCTTTTTTATTGCCTTCTTTCATTTTTTATTAATTTTAATTGTAAACTCAACTATTTCCTTTTGTAATCACTGTTTATAATCAATGTTGGAAGTGGAATTTGTCCATAGTTGTTATGCCACAGTTGTTATTGCCACATGCAATAAAGCTGTGTCACAGGGCAACAGGCAATCACATCAAAGAGCTGGGCTTTTGCTATCTAATGGTCCCCTCTGAGAGGAGAGTTCTGAGAGTTTTTATTTCTGAGTGCCACCCATATTCTTTCTTGTCCTATCTGAAGAGAGTACATTCAAATAGATGTTTGGAGCCTGCTGGAGGAGGAGGACGGTGAGGTCTGGGGCAGATCTGAGGGAGGTAGAATCATTTCACTTCTGTTTTAGAGCCTCCAATTTTCAACTATTTGGCCACTCTGCAGTCTATTGAACAAATCTAACAAACCTGTGTTGAGTGTCTCTTCTTTGCCAGGTTTCGTAGCTTTAGGTGTGAAGTAGAGAGACGGGCTTGGTTGTCTTCGGGGTTTGGAGCCAATGACACCGCTGAGATGCTGGCCACAGCAAATGCCTACGGCAACGCTGTTCTCCCGCCTCTGCTCAGCCTCTTTACTTCCTCCTACTCATCTCCTGTGTGGTGGCGTCAGGAGGTGCAGGAAGGAAGGATGGAAATGTTCTGGTTCTTTTCCTACATGTTTGTGCTTCACAGCAATGTGGAGGACAAGCAAGACTGGTGAGAGCACCAATAACCAGGAGAAACACCTTTGTATTTTAAAAACACTCCTTAAAGCAGTGGTTCTCAGCTTTCCTAATGCCGTAATGTATTTTTATTGTTAAAAACGGGTCGTGACCCACAGGTTGAGAACCACTGCCTTAAAGCTAAAACAAAACAAAACAAAACAAAAAGAAGTAAAAAAATAGAACAGAGGACTCTAGAAGTTGGGAAGGTTAGGGAGAAAGGAGGGACAGGGAGAGATTTGTTAAAGAATATAAAATTGCAGCTACATAGGAATAAGTTTTAGTATTTCATACCAGTGTAGGATGACTAAAGTTAATAATATATAGTTTCAACATCAGCAGAAGGTATTGAATGTTCCCAGTGCAAAGAAATGATAAATATTTGAGATAATGGATATGCTGATTACCCTGATCTGATCTCTATACATTGTTGTACTGAAACATCACCAGGTACCCTGTGAATATATGCAATTATTATTTGTCAATTTAAAAAACAAAATTAAGAAAAAGTCATAAGAAGCAAGCCAGATGGGTAAATTAAATAGAAAAAAGATGAAGGAGGTAACTCTGCTCTTGGAGTTTTTAGGAGGAATTTTCACAAATGCTGGGAATGTATGTTCAAGAACCTTTTCTCTGGGAAGAGCAGAGAGAACATATAGTCTCAAAGCTTCAGTGATTCTAATCTGGCTCTACTTTAGCAGGAGAAGCTGCAGAGAGAAAAGAAAACACCTCCTTGGGACACAGAAGGGATGATGTTCTCTTTCAGGTGATTAATAGCATCAGCAATAATAACTAGCACTTAAGAGAATGCCAGGCAAATGCTCACAAGGATTTTACACATGTAACACACTTATTCCTGTTGACAACTTGATGAGATAAGTGGACTCTTTATATCCATCTTATGGTGGAGGAAATTGAAGCCTAAAGATATTAAATGCCTTACAGCCAGTTAGCGGTAAAGCCAGATTTGCATCCGAGCTATCTAGCTCCTAACATTCCAGGTCTTGTTCACCATATAGTCCTCCTTATTATACATCTCCCAAAGCATCCTTTCCACAAGACACATCCTGGCTCTCTTCCTATCCACAATCTTCTAGGCATTTCTGTCCTCAGATTTCCTTTTGCTGACATTTTTCTTAAGGGCATTGGGATGTGAACAGTAATGCAGATAATGTAAGATAGCAAATCCAAAAATAATTTCTCCTTAGCATTGACATTCATTGCTGCTATTGTTATTGCCCTGGCAGATTCACTTTCCTAATTGCATAAGGCTCCCCAGAGCACCTAAGGAGCAATGGCTGGCTGGTGGCCTAGGACATCTGGATGTGACTGGAAGCTTTGCAGAGCTGGAAATGCAGATTAGGGCTTTGGTTTTTTGCTGTGCAGAATAATTAGAATGATCTGTAACCATGATATTTTAAGTCAGTCATTTCAATAGTCAGTGGAAGCACTTCTAAAGAGTGGTGTGGGATGGGAGTTGTGAGAGACAGGAAGGTCAGGGCCATTTGGGTCTTAGGGAGTCCGCAAAATGCTGGGCTGGAATGGAGCTTGAAGGTCAACTGCTCTAGCAAGTGAGACCCAGTTCTCAGTGCTGTTTTTTGCCAGCAGAACTGGGCTACAGCCTAGTTATCAAAGCTTCTGCCTCAATGTTTCAATTTCTACAAGAATTATCTTTCAAAGTACACATGAACCTGCCAATCTAGTATTTTTAGTTTACAAAAGCCCCAAAAGAGAGGTCAGAGCAAGATTTTATCATTGTCCTATAAGAAATAAAATTTAGAAGATTATGAATATGCCTGGATTTCTTAATTTCAGTTAATAACTTATCATGAGCATCTGGTCTATGAATTTATACAAATTATTCTGGAACCTATTTTTATCCAGTGCTTCATTTTAGGGACAACATATTACACATTCAAAAGATGATTTTCTTTCTTGGCCTTAATCATCAGTGAAGTAAAAAGAGTCTCCATAGTTTACCTTTTTTTAATCTGTTGTTTCCTGGATCCTTTATTTGGGGAGGGGGTCAAGTTAATTTACTCATCCAAAGCTTCAGACTCCTCACTGTTGAATGGGGGTAGTGAAGAGAGACTTGATGAGGTTTCCATAAAATAAGACGGGTGACTTTCAGGTATAGACTTGACACATAATAGCTGTACAAAACATGGAAAGCATTTGTACTTTTATCTTGTTTTATTTGACAAGCTTAGGTCATGTTTCCTTTCATCTTTCTATCATGTATTCATCTTTCTGTCCTGGAAATCTGCTCACCTCTTGAGTGTATTGTTTTGGATAACATCCCACTACCTTTTCTATCTTCCTGAGGTCAGAAAAGCAGAGTGAGAATATACTGGATGTGGGAATCGCTTTGGGAGATAAGTAGATAAAGATGTAGATTACTCTGCACATCATGTCTATTTATCATCTGCCTATCTCTATATTTCCATCTTTACACTTTTTTCCTATTAGATCTTTCCAAGACTGCACAAGTTATGGAAGAAGACATCTCTGAAGTCAGTGAACTTCAGTTAATCCTCAGTCCCTTCACACATGAATGGAGATAATGATGCCTAATTCATAGGGTTGGCATGAGAATTGGGTGTCTTATAAGAAAAAGCCCACAACACAGTGCCAGGCACAAAGACATTAACAAGGGGTGGTTACTAATCACATCCTGTTATGTCTACAATGTCATGGTAGTCTTTGGGCTCTGTCTGCCTAGCAGCTGACAACTGTAACTCCTTTTCCTATGTCCTAGAGACCTTTTCCTTGGTTTATGACAGATAACTTGAAAGTAACTAATTTATGTATATTTGCATCATACATTTTAAATTTAAAATTTTCCAAATGAATTACCTTAAATTAAAAATCTTTTTTTTTCCCTGACATACAAACTTACAACAGTTTCTAGTGTTTTCTTTTTTCTTAGTAATTTGATACTTTCTTTACTCAAGCTGAATATATCTATTAATTCCAATGTGTCCTCCTTTATAACCATTTATGATCTCAGCCCCGATCACTGGGATATATGCTATCTGCTTGCATGGTATTTCTGTCCTGTGAGCCAGTTGCTTTTACACGATAAAGCCACCTACTGGATCTATGATGACTAAACTTTGTATGAAATTTTGTCAAAGTCTTTTGAAAATCTAAATGAAAGAAATCTACTACTAGTTTTTTGTTGGTGTCATTCTCTCCCCAAACCATTTAAGAAAATATAAGACTTCTTTACACATGCATGCTTGTTTTTTCCCCCTATAAGGTATTTTTTGAAGTATGGAACAATCCTGTGTATTATATAATGAGATGACCTGGATAGAAGGTGTCTGCCCTGGAGCCCTTCTTACAATAGTGGTTACTTGGGCAATATTTCAGCCCACGAGGTCTGGATCAATATGCTGTCTTGGGCTTTACATTTTGACTAATATTTTCCCCCTTAGGTTTCCTGGCAATTCAGAATTACCACCTGGACAACATGTGAGCTTATCTTTAGATCTTCCTGAATAGTTGTCATGATTAACTCTCCTTTCTCCAGAAGTCGATTATGGGATTAAATCTTTGAGGAAAGTATCATTTCAGGCCTCCTGCTTTCTTTTATTTTCATCTGGAGAGGAGCTTTGAACCAGGAAAATCTTGGAGTCCTGCTGGTATTTGAGCTGGCTTCTGCCTTTGAAGCTTTTTTTTTTTTTCCTAAATTTCCTCCTTGAATGAAGCAGCACCCGTTTTAACTAATGTCTGTGACTCAGGCTTCTGCCAAAGGAAGGAGGATAAGCTTCAAAAATGAGTACTTTAATGTTTAACATCAAAATCATCTGGCAAAGAGACTGTCCCAGTTCTGGTGCTGTGAAGGTCAACTCCGTCACACAAAAATGCATGATCATTGCAATTTACATTCTGAAAAGTTTTCCAGGACTAAAGATCAGTTACTTTATCTGCTTGAAAAATATTAGCATCTTTCTCTATAATGAAGCTAGTTTGTTTCCAAAATTTATTGCTAAAATCAACAATCATTTTTCATGAAGTTGCTTTTAGTAGGTTTGAAATGACTTTTAATTTCAAAACAGCTGGTTGGATGAGGAAACCATTGCTAGTGTATTTTTATGATTCATAAAAATAATAATAACAATAAAAAATACTGGTGAAAAAAATGTTGATATCCTGGGCGAACTATCTTCCAGAAGACAGTGTGGCTGATGACTTTGGGACCCTTCCCTGGAGCCACCAGCTCCTTGGCAACCCCTCCCCCGCCCATTATGAGAATGATTTTGGCTTCAGGAGGCCTTTGCAATGGGATTATTGCCTACCTCTATGTTGTGTTCCCAGGCTAGAACCCTGTGGGTGATGAGAAAAAGATTAAATAGAAACAGAATTCACAGGATTCACCTAGCTTGAGGCTTGGATATAATGAAGCCCAAATTCCCTTCAACTGGAGACCCTGTGGTTATGAGGTCTGAGTCCTGGGGAATTTTTATTTTGGGGCCAAAGCAGGAGGAATAAATGGAGCTGGTCCTTTGAAAGTAGGTATTGTTAATAGTTTTGTTTTTTTTTTTTTTGTCTCTGTGAAGCTGAATAATGACCACAGATGTGACCTTCTACAGAACTCTCTATTCTGCCTCTAAGAGTTAGAGAAATAATATTTTTCTCAAGTCTATTCTTCCATGTTATTCTATAGAAATAGCATATCATTGGCTGCTTCTCACCATGAAAACCTCTGTTTGCCTGAGAAGACAAAACTCTCCCGTATTTGGATGGGAAAGTTGAGGCAAAGTGATGCATTTGGGCAAAATCATTTGATACAAAGAAAAGCAGAACATCCAAGTCCTGGCACGTGTAGCTGCCTCACCCCACCTCAGTGTACTCACAACCGAAGGTACCACAGGCTAGGGCACATTGAACACCACGAACTCTGTGATTTACTGACATGGGTCACTAGATCTGAGGGATAGAGGGTGGCATTGTGAGAATGAATACTGGTCTCAGAAGGAGCTACCTCTTATGGGCAAAGCGAGTTGGGGTGTGTTTCAATTTCTTTCTTTCCATGTTCTAGTCTTGATGCTTCCTTCTCCTCTGCCCACTGGTTCTCCCAGGGCTAGGCTTCTTACCTGGGTGCTGAGAGAGGAGTGATTTGGAGGTAGGTGGAAAGGAGATTCAGATCATGGTGGCTGAAGATGGGAGAGATCCCAGGAAAAGCAGAGAACACTGGAGATGCACTGGTGAGAAGAGCAGAACTTGAATGGAGAGGCTGTGAGAAGGGTGAGCCCACAGCAGGGATTTTCACTGCAGCTCCTGATTAGGTGTCTGGTTGGAGCTATAATCTTAGCTATAATCTTATAAGCTATAATCTTAGCTTGCTTTATCTCCCTGGAGTGGTGGGCCGATAGGGAGGAGAGGAGTATACTAGTCCCTTCCAAAGGGAAGGCAAGAACAGTAGCATCCTGTGATTAATTACTCACCACACAATCCCTCCTCCACGTTGGAGGCTTGGGAGGGGCTTGGTACACAGGAAGCTCCTCTGCAGCCATTCCAAAGGGAAACAGCTACTCCTAAATCAAGCTGCCCATCCGTCCACACTCTGTCTGTCCCATTGGTGCCACACTTTCCCTGGAGTGTTCTTACTTCTCCCATCATAGAAATTCCTGTCTCTGCATGCCAGACCAGGTGGCAGTCCCAGACCCTGTGGTGAAGGGGCAGGTGCTGACCAATCTAAAATGTCTTAATTTGTCCAATTGCCGGAGCAGGAGATACATGAATGAATTCCTTAACTCTCACACAGGAAACTGCTCTAGGAATCCTACACCACAGAATACTCCTGACTACAGAGTATGAACTAGACAATTAGGGCAAGTCATCTGAAGTTTAGGAACCAAAGACTCACCTTTGTTTGGTTGTTATCATACATGTATATATGTGCACCAATGTCATAGGACTCTAGAGGTCAGCTTTAATCAATGTATTCATTCATTAATTTGCTGATTTAATATGTTTATTGAGCATCTGTCAGGCTTAGATCTAGATACTGGAGTGTAGATCAGTGAGCAAAACTGACAAAAAATTTCTATTCTCATGGAGGTTATCTTTTAGAGAGGAGAGATAGACCACAATCAAATTAAGTCAATGATATAGCATATTTGAAAGCAATATGTCCAATGGGAAAAAACAAAGGATAGAGAATGTAAGGGAATAACATTCAATTTTAAATAATTAGATAATTTTAGATAATTAAGGCTTTAGTGGGAAAGTGATAGTTGGTGTGACACGTGAGGGAGATAAAATATTGAATTATGTGGCTATCTGTGAGAAGAACATTCTAGGTTGAACTATTAGCCAGTTGAAGACAGAAATAGGGAGCAGGTCTGGCATGTTTATGGACCAGGGAGGACTCATTATGGCTGGGTGAAGCGAGTGAAGATGGGATTGTAGCAGGTGAGGTCAGAAGAGCAGTGGCCAGCCTACAGAAGGTGCCTTGCAAGTTATTGTGAGAACTTGGCTTTTATTCTTTGTGCCTTGGGAAGCCTCCGGAGGTTGCAGGAATGGGATGATATAAAAGACTCATTCTGGCTGCTATGTGGGGAATAGTGAACCAGGTTTAGTCAGAGAGGTAGATCATTCCCCCATTAATCCATGTGAGGAAAGAGTGACTTGGACAAGGCTTGCAGTGGAAGTGGTAAGGCATGATTAAAGTCTAGATGTATCTTTTTTATTTTATTTTACTTTATTTTATTTTATTTTTATTGTTTGGAATTCATTGAGGATACAAAGAATTAAGTTACACTGATTTCATTTGTTAGATAAAGTCCCTCTTATAATTGGGTCCCACCCCCAAGAGGTGTGCCATACACGGTGACCCCCCCCATCCTTTCTCTCCTCCCCTTTCCCCACTTGCTCATTCCCCTACCCTATCCCTTGTATCAGCTCATCTATTGCATTAATATTAGAATTGAGTACATTGGATTCTTGCTTCTCCATCTTTTTTAGTGACTTAATAGTATTCCATGGTATACATGTACCACAGCTTGTAATCCATTCCTCGGTTGGGGAACATTTAGGTTATTTCCACATTTTGGCAATTGTAAACTGAGCTGTGATAAACCATCTAGTGCAAATGTCCTTATGATAAAAGGATTTTTTTTCTTCTGGGTAGATGCCTAATAATGGGATTACAGGATCA
Source organism: Loris lydekkerianus (assembly GCA_963574355.1). Lineage (NCBI taxonomy): Eukaryota > Metazoa > Chordata > Mammalia > Primates > Lorisidae > Loris > Loris lydekkerianus. The sequence goes on along the minus strand of CAUYPK010083690.1, from coordinate 15,062 downwards.
AATGGGAGGTCTAATTTGAGTTCTTTGAGGATTCTCCATACTTCCTTCCAAAAAGGTTGTATTAGTTTGCAGTCCCATCAGCAAGTGTAGTGTTCCCTTCTCTTCACATCCATACCAGCATCTGCAGTTTTGGGGCTTTGTGATGTGGGTCATTCTCACTATGTGATATCTCAGGGTAGTTTTGATTTGCATTTCTCAGATAATTAGGGATGATGAGCATTTTTCCCATATGTTTGTTAGTCATTTTAATGTCTTCTTTAGAGAAGGTTCTATTCATGTCTCTTGCCCAGTGATATATGGGGTTGTTGGATCTTTTTTTGGTTGATTAATTTGAGTTCTTTGTAGATCATGGTTATCAAGTGTTTGTCTGATTCATAATATTTAAATATTTTTTCTCACTCTAAAGTTGTCTGTTGGCTTTGGTTGTTGGTTCCTTATCTGTACAGAAGCTTTTCAATTAAATTAAGTCCCATTTGTTTATTTTTGTTGTTGTTGTTGCAATTGCCATGGAAGTCTTCTTCATAAAATCTTTCCCCAGGCCAATATCTTCAAGTGATTTCCCCACACTTTCTTTGAGGATTTTTATTTTTTCATGTCTTAACTTTAAATATTTCACCCATCTTGAATCAATTTTTGTAAGTGGTGAAAGGTCCAGGTCCAGTTTCAGTCTTTTGCATGTGGTTATCCAGTTCCTTGAATGCCATTTATTGAATAGGGATTCTTTTCCCCAGTGTATATTCTTGTTTGGTTTACCAAAGATCAGGTAGCTGTAAAATGTTAGTTTCATCTCATGGTTTTCTATTCAGTTCTAAATATCATGTCTCTATTTTTATGCCAATACCATGCTGTATTGATCACTATGGTCTTGTAGTACAGCAAAAGTCTGGAAGGATGATACCTCTGGCTTTGTTTTTATTATGAAGAATTACTTTGGCTATATGGGGTTTCTTCTGGTTCCATACAAAATAAGGAATTATTTTTTTTCTAAATCTTGAAAGTATGATGATGGTATTTTAATGGAGATTGCATTGAGTCTACAGATTGCTTTAGGAAGTATAAACATTTTCACAATGTTGATTCTTTCCAGCCATGAGCATATTATATTCTTTCATTTGTTAATATCTTTTGCTATTTCTTTTCTTAAGATTTCATAATTTTCTTTGTAGAGGCCCTTTCCTGCTTTTGTTAGGTATATTCCCAGGTATTTTATTTTCTTTGAAGCTACTGTGAAGGGAATTGTGTTCTTGAATAGCTTCTCGTTTTGGCTGTTATTGGTGTATACAAAAGCAACTGATTCGTGGGCATTGATTTTATATCCTGAGACGTCACTGTATTTTTCATCACTTCCAGGACTCTTGTGGTTGAGTATTTGGGTTTCTCTTTTGGCAAAGAGCGAGAGTTTGACCTCCTCTTCCCTCATTTGAATGCCCTTTATTTCCTTCTCTTGCCTGTTGTATTGGCTAGAACTTCCAGTACTGTGTTGAGTAGTAGTGGTGATAGAGGACAACCTTGTCTAACTCCAGTTCTAAGTGGAAAAGCTTTCAGTTTTCCTCCATTGAATATAATATTAGATGTGGGTTTGTCATAGATGGCTTTGATCAGTTTAAGAAATGTGCCACCTATGCCTGTATTCTTAAGAATTCTAATTAGAAAAGGCTGCTGAATTTTATTGAATGCTTTTTTGGCATCTATTGAGTTGATCATATGGTTTTTTTTTTTTGGTTTTTTTTTTTTTTTGGCTCCTTTTGGTATGGTGAATTACTTTTATGGACTTGCGTATGTTAAACCAGCCTTGCATCCCTTGGATCAACCCCTACTTGATGGTGATGAATGATTTTTTTTTAATATGTAGGTGTAATCCATTGGCTAGGATATTGTTGAGAATGTTTGCATCTATATTCATTAGTGAAATTGGTCTTAAGTTTTCCTTTTTAGTTTGTTTCTTTTTCTAGTTTTGGTATCAGGATGATGTTTGCTTCATATAAGATGTTGAGGAAGATTCTTTCCTTCTCAAGTTTTTGGAATAATTTCTGCAGAATAGGTATCAGCTTTTCTTTGAAGACTTGATATAATTCTGGAGTCAAGCCATCTGGACCAAGGCATTATTTTGTTGAGAGTTTTTTTATTGTTTCGTTGATCTCAGTTCTTGAAATTGGCCTATTCAAGAGATCTATTTCTTCTTGGTTAAGTCTAGGGAGAAGGTGTGCTTCCACGTTCTGATCCATTTCCTCCACATTGTCAAATTTCTGGGCACAGAGTTTCTTATAGTACTCAAAGATGATCTCTTGTATCTCTGTGTCATCTGTTCTTATTTCCCCTTTATTATTTCTGATTGAGGTTATTAGAGACTTGACTTTTCTGTTTCTAGTTAATCTGGAAAAGGTTTATCAATTTTGTTTATGTTTTCAAAAAACCAACTTTTTGTTTTGTTAATTTTCTGAAATGATTCTTTTGTTTTCAATTTTATTTATTTCTGATTTAATTTTGGTTATCTCTTTTCTTCTGCTGGGTTTGGGATTAGATTGTTCTTTTTCCAATTCCATAAGATGGTTCATGAGTTTGTTGATGCACTCTCTGTTTTTCAAATGTAAGCATCTAATGAGATAATTTTCCCATGAAGACTACTTTTGCTGTATCCCACAGGTTTTGGTAACTTGTGTCTTCATTGTTGTTGTGATAGAGGAATTTAATGATTTCCTCTTTTATCTCTTCCTGAATCAAAATATCATTCAGCATAAGGTTGTTTAATTTCCAAGTCTTTGTGTGGGGATGAATGTTTTTGTTGGAGTTGAGTTCCACCTTTATTGCCTGGTGGTCTAAAAAGATACAAGGTATAATTTCTATTCTTTTAATTTTGCTGAGGTTTGATTTTTATCCTAGGATGTTGTCTATTTTGGAGTGTATACCATGGGCCAATGAGAAAAATGTATATTCTTTAGCTTTGGGATGGTGAGTTCTGTATGTGGATATTAATCCCATTTGTTCTAAAGTCATGTTTATGTCCTTTGTATTAGAGGATCTGTCCAGTTATATTGGTGGAGTGTTAAAGTCCCTAGATATTATGATCTTATGGAATATTTAAAATTGAAATATGTTCTTCTTGTGTTGTTCCTTTGTCTAGTAGGAACAAAGACTAGTCCATCTTTGTCTTTCTTAACTTTAGTTGCTTTACATCTGCTTATATCTTGAAGTAAGATTGCAACTTTCCTTTCTTCTGATTTTCATTTGCTTGCAGTACTGTTTTCTACCCCTTAACCCTGAATCTTGATTTATCCTCAAGACTAGGTGTGACTCCCAGAGACTACATATGGATGCCTTGTGCTTTTTAATCCAGTCAACCAGCCTGTGCCTCCTAAGTGGTGAATTCAATCCATTGACAATTGTTGAGAGAATTGATAAGTATGGTGGAATTCTATTCATATTATTTTGCAGAAGTCTGTTATGTAGTTTTGTCCTTTGTGCCATTGTGGAAGCTAAGTTTTGAATACTCCATGGAGTCTCTTAGTTCTATAAGCAATTGTTTTGCTTTCTCTCTCTTCTTTTCTGCCTCTTTGACTACCTGGGTTAACTTAAAAACTTGTACTGATATTCTTTCTTCTCCATGGTCTAACCTCTTTTTGATATGCTCCACTGCATCTTTACATTCCCCGATAGTCTCTTTCATTTCCTTATGCTCTGCTATATCCTTTCTATATTCTACATGTCTCTTTTCTGACTTTTTGTCTGTCTTTTCTTTTTCTCATCCATTGCTTTTACTGTCTTTATCATATGTATTTAAAATTTTCTTTTGTCAAATCCATTAATTCTTTATAGGTGAAGTCTTCTGCAGTAGCTGCCTCATGGTCCCTTCGGGGAGTTGGTCTGATTTGGTTGTTCATGTTGCCTGATTTTTCTGTTGGTTCCCTCCTTGTGTATTCTTTCTTCTTATTCACCTCCTTGACCTCCTTTTCCCTTCTTGCTTCCTCCTTTGCTTCAAATTAGCTTGTGTTGGAGCTCAGGTCAAAAAGAAGAGAAAGGTAAAGTGCAGGCAGGAAGAAAGAAGAGGAAAAGAAAGAAAGAAGAAAAAAGAAAAGAAAAAAGGGAAGGTGGATGAAAGAAAATAATTGAAGAATAGGAGAGAATGAGGACAGGAAGAGAGAATGAGAGTGATAGAAGAAATGGTATTGATTGGCACAGTGTTATGGCCACACCTGTAATTCAAGGATTTTGAGAAACTGGGCTGAGTGGGTTCCTCAAAATCAGGAGCTCCTTACCAGCCTTAGCAAAGCCAAACTCTTCCTTTGCCAAACAATAGGAAGAGAAAGAAAAGAGTAAAAACAAAAAGCAAGACAGAAAAGGAGTCAAAAATGAAAAATAAATAGAAAAATTCTACAGTGTGGACTTGCCAATACTATTTTCTCAGGGCCAAAGGTGTAAGTGCCCCCTAGACTGTGATCTATTGGCCTCCTTGAGCTAGACTACTGCTGTAACTTCCCTGCCAGACTACCTGTACCAGGTATGGCTGGGTTTTCTCTTTTTCCCCCAGTTGTATTCGGAGAGCTCAACTGAATGGTCCTTGTGGTCTGCTCATCTTGCTCTGCCTTCTAGAGGTACTTTAAATACAGAGCCAGTAGGATTTCCTGATGGATTCGTTATGGGGTATAAGGAAAGAAGGGAGTCAGAAAAACTTATTCCCCCTAAGTAACAGAAGGATAGAGGTATCATTACCTGAGATGAAGAAAACCTCAGATGGAACAAGTTTTAGGAGACAAGATAAGGAAGTTCAGTGTGGGGCATACTAAGCTTGAGACGTGTACTAAATATCCAAGAAGATCTGTTTAATGGGCAGGCAGGCATATGATTTGCAGGTCACAGGAGAGAACCAAGTTAGAGGCACAAATTTAACTCATCAACCACAGGGGGAATTAAATAAAACTGGGAGAGATTGCTGTGGAAATTCATGGAGTTAAAGAAAGGGTCTGAAAGGTTATCTCTGGTGTGGTCCAGTGTGAGGAGTTTAGAAATATGAGAAGAAATCAGAAAGGAAAACTTTGAGAAGATCTATGGTCTCCATTTTTTGGTTGAGCAAGCCAAAGCTTGTGTTCTTGTCTACCAATTTGCATATATACATAATAGTAAAATATTTACATGGAGCATGACTCTCCAATATAGCAGAGTGACTTCACCTATTTATGATAAAGAATTACATTGCTGCTACACAGTTCTCATGCTGAAGTAATGGGGAGGGTTGAGTGCTAATCATACGAATAGCAGGGGTACTACTTCTCCCATATCAACAAACCTCTTGGAGAAGGAAAGGGTTAGAAACAAAATATTGAGTTCTATAATTCTAGATTCTTATCGTATATTTTCCTTTTTTATTTTTGGCTATGTATACTTTAAAATGTAGTTTGAACTGAGCCTTAGTTCAAATGACGTAGGTATAATAGTAATACAACCTATGTCTACTTAGCAGATTATTTTAAGATTTTAGATGAGATCTCATTCATGAAAACATTTTGTAAATCCTAAAGTACTACATAAATATGACTTAAAAGTATTATTCTATTGTAGATTCATGATTGACATGTTTTCTAATCCAGAACTCCACTCCACTTGTCCCTGGCACTGACCTTTCAGAACTTGGAGTGCTCTCTCATTCTCATTCTTTTTTGCACATAGTTTCCTCACAAAGTGGGAATGAGCGGGTAGGGAAATCTGTCTAGACAGGCCTCCTTAGTGAAGGAAAGTCATGGATGAGATGACATCATTCACAAGCAGCAATGTAGTCATTGTTCAGAATTTTGGAAATACTGCCAAGAGGGTCTTGGACATAATATTTAGAGTGGATAAGCCCTGAACTAAAGCAAAGTTTACTTGTGACAGGAAATGGGGGTTTTATACACAATGTTTTCTTTGGCTGGGGGCAGGCTTTATTTAAAGAGTTGTGTCAACAAATGGTATTCACTGTTTGGCCTCAGGGATATCTCAGGAGTTGGTGCCTCTGTCTCCTCTTGAGCAGTTGCTGAGAGTTTTCTCGGACTTCAAGTCATGTGGGATCTGTGTTTGTGCAGAGGATAAAAATGCTTACGTCATTTCCACATTCCTCAGCCATTTGTCACTAGGTTGTAGATTGGCTGGTGGAGTTCCTGCTCCTAGTGAGGAAAAAACTACAATTTCTCTGATTCCAGCAGAGAAGAGGTTGGTAATGTTTTGAGTTTACTGATGATTTATGAACTTAAGGAGAGAAAGTTAATGTCTTTGGGGGCTGTGCAATTTTTAATAAATTTTCAGAAATATAGAAGGTAGACAAAAGCATAAAGTAAACCTAAATTCTCAAAAATAAATTAAATTACAATGATACATATGGAGATCAACAACATAGAAAAAGAAACAAAAATATTATTACCAAAACCTTAAATTGGTTCTTTAAAAATTCTAAGAATATGGATAAATTTCTTGGATTCTCAACAAGAAAAAATGTGAAAATACATAAATGAATGAAGAATGAAAAAGTAGAAGTTAAATTAAAAATAATAAAAGGGGCTCTGTGCCTGTGGCTCAAGTGGCTCAGGCACCAGCCACATACACCTGAGATGGCGGGTTTGAATCCAGCCCAGGCCCACTAAACAACAATGATGGCTGCAACCAAAAAATAGCCAGACATTGTGGCAGACGGCTATAGTCCCAGCTAATTGGAAGGTGGAGGCAGGAGAATCACTTGAGCCCAGGAGTTGGAGGTTCTTGTGAGCTATGATGCCACAGCATTCTACCTAGGATGATAGCTTGAGGCTCTGTCTCAAAAAAAAAAAAAAAAAAAAAAAAAAAAGAATATTATTAGGCCCAGCATAGTGGCTCATGCCTGTAATCCCAGCACTCTGGGAGGCTAAGGCTCTGGAACCCATGATTGCCTGCACTGACATGTTTGAGACCAGCCTGAGCCAGAGCAAGACCCCACTTCGAAAAAGAACCAGGCATTGTGGTGGGCACCTGTAGTCCCAGCTACTTGGAAGGCTGACGCAAGAGAATCTCTTGAGCCCAGGATTTTGAGATTGCTGTTAGCTATGATGCCATAACAATCTTTGAGGGCAACCAAGTGAGACTGTCACACACACACAAAAAGAATATTATTAAAAAGTATTCATGAATGCAATAGACATATATCTTAAAAAAAAAGCTTATTGGCCCCCAAATAAATAGAAAATTTAGATAGAATAATATTAATTAATATCATCAAATTGCTATTAAAAAATTAATCTCTCTGCCTTCTCACTATTCCCACAGAAAAAACTTTTGCAGGTAGATTTTACCAAAGTTTCAAGAGGCACATAATCCCCATATTAGGTAAGTTTTATCAGAAAATGAAAGAAAAATTTTCCAACTCATTTGTAATTTAGATTAAAATAATTCTCATAAATATATTACAAAAAATGTATAAATGTATAAATTAATTTTATAGATTAAAAACATTTTAAAATATTATCCAAGCAAATTTAGCATTTTTAAAAAACATATTTCAACAATTTTCTTTGGAATAAAGGGATGATTCACGGTTGGAAAAATCTATTAATTCACTATTACATTGGTGGACTACAGGTAAACACAGTTATTCTCAATATCCATAGGAAAAAATGATGAAAATTCTTACAAAGCTAGAAATAGATAGGAATTTTATACCTAATAAAACCTATACTCAAAAATTCCAGCACAAATGGCATATTTAATGGTTAAGTCTAAGGTACTTCTTTTAAAGTACTTAGATACATATACTCTGTATAAATGATACTTATTAGCACAATACTAACAGTTCTAGCCACTGCCATATAAAAGAATATAATTCATATGAATAAGAATATATTTTAATTATGTGCTGATGCTATGATCATTTTCATTTAAAATTCAAGAGGATTAATGTCAAACTAGTCACACCAATAAAAAAAGTTTAGCAAAATTTTCCAACATAAAATCGAAATATAAAACTAATGAGGTTCTAGGAATAAATTTAATGAGGGAGGTGAAAGACCTTTAACTAATAAGAAATTAAAGAGTGTAAAAGCAACCAGAAAGACAGCTCATGCTCATGGATTGGAAGAATTAAGATTATTATATTGACCCAAAGCAATCTACAAATTCAGTGCAATCTGTTTCTAAAATACCAGTGACATTTTCCACAGAAATAGAAAAAAATCTTAAACTTTGTGTGGAAACAAGAAAGATCCCAAATTGCCAAAGCAATTCTGAGTGAAAAGAGCAAAGCTGGAGGCAACATATCACCTGAATTCAATATATGAAACAAACTTGTTAGAACCAAAACAGACTAATATTGGTATAAAAATAGACACATAGAAATAGAATGGGGTGAAATAGAATAGGGAATTCCAAAATAAATCCATATATTATAGCCAATTTGGTTTTTACAAAGGTACTAAGAACACCTTCTTCAACAAATGGTGCTAAGAAAATGAAATATACACATGCAGAAGAATGAAACTAAACCCTTATCTTTCACTATATAAAAAAAATCAACTCAAAATGGATTAAGTACTTAAACATAAGATCCAAACTATAAAACTACCGTAAGAAAACATAGGAGAAACACTCCATGACATTGCATAGGCAAAGATTTTATGGTTAAGACCTCGAAAGCTCAGGCAATGAAAATAACAATAGACAAAGGAGACTCTGTTACACTAAAGAACTTTTACACAGCAAAGTAAACCATGAACAAAGAGACAACCTGTCGAGTGGGAGAATATATTTTAGTCATCTGAATAGGATGGATATTCAGAAAATACAGGAAAATCCATTCAAACAAGTAATCCATTGAAAAGTAGGCAAAGGATCAAAAGAAGATATACGAATGGCCAATAAGTATATAAAAAGTTCTTAGCATCATTTATTATCAGGAAAGTGTAAATCAAAATCACGATGTCATCTTACCCCAGTTAGGATAGCATTTATCAGAAAGACAAAAAATAACATGTCCTGGTGAGGATATAGGATTTAATTTTTAGTGCATAAATTATTTTAAATTATTTTATTAATTAGTATGTATTAATACACGTTTTGTAGCCATCATCTAGTTTATCATTTCTATGTGTTGCTAATGCTTGTATAAGAGTTTTAAAAAGAAAGTTATAAAATTCTAGTAAAGCACAAGAAAGAAAATTCAAATAAATGTAGAAATTTGTTTTGTTCACAAGTCGGAAGCTTCTACCTTGTAAATATGCCAAGTATTGTATACATATTATCTCATTCACTTTAATACATTTGTACTGAGAACATTGAAGGCATTCAAGAAAACTCTTTAACTTTTCTCAGAATTGATCTCCTTATAATGTGAGCCGTTCACTTACCTTCTAAACTCACAAAAAGAGATGCACTGGCCCCCTCTGAGGCCAACACTTCAACTTGTATTTTCATCTTCATTCCTTTCTGCCACGTCCAAGACTGTGTTTCCTTGGTTTCTGATTTCCTACCTCCTTACTCTGTCTTTTACACTGGATCCTACTTTGGTTTTCCAAAATACCGAGGTCTTAAAACTGGGGACACTTGAACTTTTTTCTCCAGAAGATTCTATCATATTTTTCTCTGTCCCATCCTTGTAAGGTACATTCTTAGGCAAGTTATCATTCTTTCTTCTGCCATCTTCTTGCATGAATTTTATGCATTTGGAACCCAGCTCTATCATTTATTAACTAAGCACTATTAGTAATGTTTTCCTAGCTATCAAATGTAACTATCAAACCCCACTTCTAGCTACTTACTCTCTCTAGATTTTTCTAGTGCATTTTGCCCTTTTGATCATTGTATCCTTGAAACTCTTCCTTCAACTTTTGTAAAGGGACTAGCTCTTGATTCTTTTGCACAACCCCTGTTATTCCCTGCCTCTTTAGAGCAGGTGGTGTGCACCAGCTGAGGGATCTTGGAAGCAAAATCTGTACTACAGCCAGGCATCAGGCAGCAGCAGGGTCAGAATCCACATTGCCAGACAGAATTAAAAGGACACCAGAAGGCAAAGAAAATCAAAAGATTCATATGGCTGGTAAAAGGACCAAGCTAACTCCATTTTTGTTAAAACTAACTCCATTTTGTCTCACAGCCTTCACTGACCCCATTTTGCCCCACAGCCTTCAATTTGCAGCTGCAGCTGCATACCAAAGGTGATAGGCAACCTGCTTGCATACCAAAGGTGATAGGCCACCTGCTTCCTCCCCCACCCCGGGCTCCAGTGTGTCTGCCCCAAGCGATAAATCAATAAATTGATAAATCGCTGGTAGTAGTAAACCTTTCCCCTAAGCAATTAGCCTAACTTAAACATTGTTTAGGTCCTTAAACCCCCATTCCACCCCCCTTTTCTTTTCTGTATCCTTAAAACTGCTCTTTGCTCTGCAGAAGGGGCTTCTCTGCCCTCCTGCTGTGCCAGAAAGGAGAAGCCCAGACTAGTCTGTGAATAAATGGTTCTTTTGCTTTTGCATCGGACTCGGCTCCTTGGTGGTCTTTGTGGGTGATTTCAAGATCTGGGCACAACACTGGCATCAATTGATAACGGAAGTTTTAGAAGAAATATTATTTGAAAAAGGGTTTGCAAAAATAAATGGATAACTAAAATATTTGTAGCAGTTTTAGGTAAAATATTATGGAGTTTGGGTCAGAGTCAGTGTTTCCAAAAACTGAAACTGGAGCAAGGAAAGGCAGCAGGTGTGCAGGAGTGCAGGAATGCTGACAGGAAAGGCACTTGGACCATCATCATCCTCCCTCTTTAATAAACATCAGTCATCTGCACATTTTGATAGCTTTTTATTTTGGAATTTTGAAGCATACACAAAAATTGTGTAGTATTCTGACCACTCATGCACCCAATTCATTAAGTATCAACATTTTACCAACCTTGTTTAAACTGCCTTTGCCCACTGCCCTTTGGTTTTTTGACTTTTCTGTAATGTAAAGCAAATCCAAAACACCCTATTATTTCACCCACAAATAATTTAGTATGTGTGCTCAAAGCACCTATACGCACTGGTGCATTTTCTGCTTTTGTGCAATTATTCAGCTGCCCTTCAGCTGTGATACCTGAATACCAGGTGAGTTTTTAAAAGGAGTCTGTGCCTGAATGTAATAAGGATTTTCTGATATTAGCACTTTTGGCTTCCTTTCAGTTTTGTGGTTTTAAGATGCACCACTAAAAAGAGCCTGTATTAATTAAAATAAAGCAGGGACTTTTTCTGAGATAGTCTTGGTATTTTTACTTTAAATACAAAGGATTCTTCCATTTTAAAAGCTCTGCCCTAGTCTTACAGGTGAACTTAGAATCTTTACAATAATCACTGTGTCTTTGCAATTGTGAATTTTGTTGCAAAAAACATACAAGTGCAGATGTCTTTTTGATAAAATGACTTCTTTTCCTTTGGGTCGATACCCAGTAGTGGAATTACTGAATAGAATGGTTGATCTATTTTAATTGTTTAAGGAACACCCATACTATGTTCTGTGGAGGTTGTACTCAGCAAAGTTTATGGTTGCAAAGATATGGAATCAACCTAAATGCCCATCAATTGGTAAGTAGATTAAAAAATATGGGGAGGGATATGTGTGATTGTGTGTGCATATATACATACACACACCATGGGATACTAGTCAGCCATAAAAAATGAAATAATGTCTTTTACAGAAACTTGGCTAGAACCGGAGGCCATTATCTTAAGTGAAGTATCTCAGGAATAGAAAACCAAATACCTAATATTTTCACTTATAAGTGGGAACTTACAACAACCCAATCATTGAATCCTCAAACAACCCTCTTACACATTTTTCAGCTGAGGAAACTGAAGCCCAGAAGAGTAATCTGCCCAAGTTCACATAGCTAGTAAGTAGCAGAGTAAACAGCACATTTGGCGGCAAGGTGATTGGCTTCAGAGTCTGGTGTCTATATCTCTAGAATGCGTGAGAGGAGACTAGGAAAATGCAGGTAACTCCTTTCACCATCCACACTAGTATGGTTTGGGGATTCTTACTTGTTTATCTCTGAATTCTGTATCTCTGCACTTTTAATGCCTCCTTACTCCATTGATCAGTGTATTCGTTACCACTGAGTAAACTCGAGAGCAAAGGATGGCTCACTTTTCCTGTTCTGTTGGATTTTCTATTATGGAGGCAGTATGACAGCAATATAGGATGCGCTTCCCCTCAGAGAAGGCTGGTTTTGAGTACTGGTTCTAATCTTCTGTGATTCTGTGCTCTTGGCCATGTTACTTGAATTTTCTGAGGCCCAGTTTTGTCATCTATTGCCATTAGCTAGGGTAGCGTGTGATGATTCCATGTACAGGCTTTGGAATTAGACACTGAATGAAGGCCTGGCCATTTATTAGCTGTGAAAGTTTGAGGAAATTAAGAAATTTTTTATTTCTCCATTCCTCCTTCTATAAAATAGGTATCAGAGCAACAATACTGGAGAGTTATTATAAAAGATTTAATGGAGTATTGGCACAATGCCAGAGACATGGTGACTGCTCAGCCAACGTTCTCTATAATTTATATTTATAGGATTGTGAATTTATAACCCAATTTGTAGGTGATAATTCTGTGCGGTGGTGAGTACAATGTGAAGCACACAGCAAGTCTTTGGTAAATCTCATGCATTATGATAATCTTCTTATTTATACTGATGCATTTACCACAGAGAGCAGTCCATGGTTCACAGTCTTACCCCAAGAGCTGACCTTCTGCATGTTCTCAAGGTTACTTCTTGAACTTGGAAGACTTCTAGGAAGCCTAAATCTAAAATTCAATCTCATTACTGACTCCAAGAGACCAAGAGAGTTTCATGATAGATCTATTGGCTTCAGAGGCAGCACCTTCCCAATTCCTTTCTACCCTCTCACCTGAGGAATTCTAGCCTTTGGCACTCTCTCCAGGTGTCTTGGCAGGTGGTCTCATTCCCCAGGAGAGGCACAGTCCTATTGGATACCTCTTGTTGCTGCTGGCTGGATGATACTGTCAACCTAAAATTATATTTTTTTAAAAAGGTAAGAATCTGGTTTAAAGAGAGTTATTCAAGTACAAAGATCCAAGGAAAACTGCAGCCTGGCAAACACTTCCAAGTTGCCTTGGGGAGCGCTCTGGAGAACAAAAGAGATACTTAATATTGTAAAGAAAAAAAAAAAAAAAAAAAGAATGAATCGCAACAGGGGATGAATACAAAAGTTGTTCATCAGGAATTCTCATTGGTTTACAGAAATAACATTGGTTCATGATTGTCTATGCATTGTTGAACTACAGGGTGTATTGCTTTATGGCTGCTTGACATCAGTTAGTCTAAAGCTCACATAGCAGTTGGTTTCAACAGTTAATTATTTAGCTCAAGAGGCAGTGTAATGTGACTGTGGTAACATTTTTAAATGCCTTTCCAGGCTTGCTAATTTAAAAGGGCTCACATTCTTCAGATAGAAGTTTTTTTCTTTCTCATTTCTTTCCTTTTAATCAAAATCTTTCTTCTTGAAAGCACTGATGATCAAAATCTGAGTGTCAAAGTGTCCCTTTCTGAAAAGGCTCATTCCTGGATAGTCCTGTCTCACATCTCTGGGGGAAGGAGGAGATATCTCAGTGAGGATATTTTAAAGAGGATCCAAAAGCTTATTTAGGATAGCATTATAGAGAAGCAAAAATGGGGCCTCAGGCAAATCATTGATTTATATAGCTGCTGTCACCTTTTGAATAATCTCCAGTCTTTAGAATTTCATGATTTTAATTTTCTCAGAAACATTAACACATAAGAATTATAACTGAAAAGACAATTTGTAAGTCAGAATTTAAAAAAAAAAAAAAAAAAAACCTATTCCATTAGGGAACCAACTACAATTGTCATGAATAAAATTACTCTAGACATGCCATCGTCAGGAAATCATTCAGGATTTAGTCTAAATTGTAAGCAGATACTAAAAACTCAAAAACAATGATCAGGACTAGAAAACAGCAGGTGTGCTATAGTTTTCCTCAGAAATAATTTCTCTCTCTCCAGTTCCCCATTTCTACCTAAGATAAAACTTAGCACCAATTTACTTGAAAAATAGGGTTTAGTATTATACTTGGCCAATTATTTACATAAAATGCAATAAATAAAATGCCATGTGTCTTTCTAAGTGAGCTTTGCCAGAACTTTTACATAAAGAATTTCAGATTACATTTTTAAAAGCCTTCTTGAAGCTAGGACTAAGCCACATATTTACCATTAGACTATGCCTGTAATACCTGTAGGAATTGGATAGATTCCTCTTTAATTATAGTCCTAAAATATCTTGAGATTCCCGAGCCTGTCAGAAAGTGACATCCTTTATGTACTTTAAGAACAAGACATTTGTAAAAGAACTATGCAAAGTACCAGGCCAGTCTCTCCGATGGGTTTTTCTTTTTTTTTTTTTTAATATTGGCACTTTATTTTATTTTTTTTAATTTATTTATTTTTATTGTTAAATCATAGCTGTGTACATTAGTGCAATCAAGGTGTACAATGTGTGGGTTTTATATACAATCTGAAATATTCTCATCAAACTGTTCAACGTAGCCTTTATGGCATTTTCTTAGTTACTGTATGTAGGCATTTGTATTGTACATTTAGTAAGTTTTGCCTGTACCCATTCTAAGATGCACCATAGGTGTGGCCACACCCATTACCATTCCTCCACCAAAACCTCCCCCCTCCCTTCCCCTTCCTTGGCCCTTTCCCTATAGTCTTGTGCTATAGTTGGGTTATAGCCTTCATGTGAAAGCTATAATTTAGCTTCATAGTAGAGCCGAGTACATTGAATACTTTTTCTTCCATTCCTGAGATACTTCGCTAAGAAGAATGTGTTCCGGCTCCATCCATGTAAACATGAAAGAGGTAAAGTCTCCATCGTTCTTTAAGGCTGCATAATATTACATGGTATACATGTACCACAATTTGCTAGTCCATTCGTGGGTTGATCGGCACTTGGGCTTCTTCCATGACTTAGCAATTATGAATTGGGCTGCAATAAACATTCTGGTACAGATGTCTTTGTTATATTGTGACTTTTGGTCTTCTGGGTATAAACCTAGTAAAGGAA
>CAUYPK010083688.1:0-29911 GCA_963574355.1 Loris lydekkerianus | reverse complement strand
GGAAATTTTAAGAATTATGAATTGGGCTGCAATAAACATTCTGGTACAAATATCTTTGTTATAATGTGATTTTTGGTCTTCTGGATATATACCTAGTAGAGGAATTATAGGATCGAATGGCAGGTCTATTTTTAGATCTCCAAGTATTCTCCAAACATCTTTCCAAAAAGAACATACTAGTTTGCATTCCCACCAGCAGTGTAGAAGTGTTCCCTTTTCTCCACACCCACACCAACATCTCTGGTTTTGGGATTTTGTGATATGGGCTAATAATACTGGAGTTAGATGATATCTCAAAGTAGTTTTGATTTGCATTTCTCTGATGATTAAGGATGATGGGCATTTTTTCATATGTCTGTAGGCCATGCTCCTGTCTTCAGAAAAGTTTCTCTTCAAGTCTCTTGCCCAGCCTGAGATGGGATCACTTGTTCTTTTCTTGCTAATATGTTTGAGTTCACTGTGGATTCTAGTTATTAAACCTTTATCGGAGACATATCCTGAAAATATCTTCTCCCATTCTGAGGACTGTCTGCTTGCTTTACTTACTGTGTTCTTGGCCGTGCAGAAGCCTTTTAGTTTCATCAGGTCCCAGTAGTGTATTTTTTCAATTGCCCAGAGAGTCATCCTCATAAAATATTCACCCAGGCTGATTTCTTCAAGAGTTTTCCCTGAACTTTCTTCTAGTATTTTTATAGTTTCATGTCTTAAGTTTAAATCTTTAATCCAGTGAGAGTCTATCTTAGTTAAAGGTGTGGGTCCAGTTTCAGTTTTCTACAGGTCGCCAGCCAGTTCACCCAGCACCACTTGCTAAATAGGGAATCTTTCCCCCATTGAATGTTTTTATTTGGCTTATAACAGTAAGTAGCTGGGTTCATTTATTGGTTCTGTATTCTGTTTCAGACATCTACCTCTCTGTTTTTCTGCCAGTATCATGCTGTTTTGATCACTATTGATTTACAGTATAGTCTGAGGTCTGGTGGCGTAATTCCTTCTGCCTTGTTTTTATTTCTGAGTAATGTCTTGGCTATTCGAGGTTTTTTCTGACTCCATATAAAACAATTTATTTTTTTTTTTTTTGAGATCTTTAAAATATGACAGTGAAGCTTTAATAGGGATTGCATTAAAGTTACATATTTCTTTGGGTAGTATAGACAATTTGACAATGTTGATTCTTCCCAGCCATGAGGATTGTATGTTTTTTCATTTGTTAACATTTTCAGCTATTTTTTTTCTTAGTTTCATAGTTCTCTTTATAAGGATGTTTCACATCCTTTGTCAGGTAAACTCCCAAATATTTCATCTTTGGCACTACTGTAAATGGAATAGAGTCTTTGACTGTTTTTTCAGTGTGACTATTGTTGGTATATATAAAGGCTACAAATATATGAGTGTTGATTTTGTATCCTAAGACATTGCCATATTCCTTGATCAATTCTAAGAGTTTTGTAGTAGAATCCTTGGTGTTTTCCAAATACACAATCATATCATCTGCAAAGAGTGAAAGTTTGATCTCTTCTGACCCTATGTGGATACCCTTGATCGCCTTTTCTTCCCTAATTGTGATGGCTAAAACTTCCATTACAATGTTAAAGAGCAGTGGAGACAATGGGCAACCTTGCCTTGTTCCTGTTCTGAGTGGAAATGGTTTCAATTTAACTCCATTCAATATGATATTGCCTGTAGGTTTGTTGTAGATGGTCTCTATTAATTTATGTCCCTTCCATACCAATTTTCTTAAGTGTTCTTTTCATGAAGGGATGCTGGATATTATCAAAAGCTTTTTCTACATCAATAGAGAAAATCATATGGTCTTTGTCTTTTAATTTATTTATATGCTGAATTATATTTATAGATTTACGTATATTGAACCAGCTTTGAGATACTGGGATAAAACCCACTTGGTTGTGGTGTATAATTTGGCCGTGTTGCTGGATTCTGTTTGCTAGGATCTTGTTGAATATTTTTGCATTAATATTCATTAGTGACATTGGTCTATAATTTTCTTTTCTTCTTGCGTCTTTTCCTGGTTTGGGAATCAAAGTGATGTTTGATTCATAGAATGTGTTAGGTAGTATTCCTTCTTTTTCTATATTTTGGAAAAGGTTGAGTAATATAGGTAGTAGTTCCTCTTTAAATGTTTGGTAAAGTTCTGATGTGAAGTCATCTGGTCCCAGGTTCTTCTTTTTGGGAAGATTTTGTATAGTTGATGCTATTTCAGAATATGATATAGGCCTGTTCAACATTTCCACTTCATTCTGGCTAAGTCTTGGGAGGTGGTGTGTCTCCAAGTATTCATCAATTTTCTTTAGATTTTTGTATTTCTCAGAATAAAGTTTCTTGTAGTATTCATTAAGGATTTTTTGAATTTCAGAGGAGTTTGTTGTTACTTCATCTTTACTATTTCTGATTGATGAAATTAGAGATTTTACTTTTTTTCCTGGTTAGGTTAGCTAAAGTTTTATCTATTTTAGTGACCTTTTCAAAAAACCAACTTTTTGATTTATTGATCTGTTGTATAATTCTGTTGTTTTCAATTTCATTTAATTCTGCTCGAATTTTGGTTATTTCTTTTCTTCTGCTGGGTTTGGGGTTGGAATGTTCTTCTTTTTCCAGTTTCTTAAGATGTCCCATTAAGTTGTCAACTTCCTCTCTTTCTCTTTTCTTGAGGAAGGCTGCTATGCTATAAATTTCTCTCTTAGGAAAGCCTTTGCAGTATCCCAGAGGTTCTGATAATTCATGTCTTCATTGTCGTTTTGTTCCAAAAATTTGTTAATTTCTTTCTTAATCTCATCTATGACCCAGCTATCATTCAGCTTGAGGTTATTTAGTTTCCATGTTTTTGTATAAGTATGAAGGTTCTTGTTGTTACTGAGTTCCACTTTTATTCCATTATGGTCCTAGAAGATGCAAGGAATAATTTCTATTCTTTTAAATTTGCTGAGGTTGATTTTGGAGTATGTTCCATGAGCTGATGAGAAGAATATGTATTCAGTTTTATTAGGAGGAAATGTTCTGTAAATGTCTGTTAAATCCAATTGTTGGATGGTTACGTTTAAATCTAAAATTTCTTTGCTTAGCCTCTTCTTGGAGGATCTAACACAGCTAAAAGGGTGTTAAATCTCCGACTCCTATGGAGCTGGAGGAAACCAAGTTGCTCATGTCTGTTAGAGTTTCTCTTATAAATTGAGGCGCATTTTGGTTGGGTGCATAATTGAAATCTCATCATATTGAGTCTTGCCCTTAACAAATATGTAGTGACTCACCTTATCTTTCCTTACTTTCATTGGTTAAAACCTCTTGTTTCTGCAAATAAAATTGCAACACCTGCTTTTTTCTGTTTTCCATTTGCCTGGAAGATAGATAAGCATCCCTTCACCCTAAGTCTATATTTACGTTTTGAGGTTAGATGATATTCTTTTAAGCAGCAGATATCTGACCTGAGTTTTTGTATCCAGTAAGTCAGCCTATGCCTCTTTAGAGGACAATTTAATCCAGTCACATTAATTGAGAATGTTTATTGACCTGGTATAATTTTGGGTATTGAGTTTTTTGAAAGACTAGTGGACATTTTTAATCCTTTTGCCACTGTGGAGGTTGGGATATAATCAAGAGTTTCAGAGTGAGTTTACTTTTGTGGTGGAGAGTTGTGCTGGTCATTATAGAGCAGAGGTACTCAAACTACAGCCCACGGGCCACATGAGGCCTGCCAAGGACATTTATCCATCCCTCCAGATATTTTTGCCACCCTGCCTATCCTGCTTAGCAGCTGACTCGTCCTGGGCCACAGTGCACATGTGTGGAATGTGCGCCAACTCTCGAAGACTCTGCTCCTTCTCTTTGTCTCTCACCACCCCTCCTTCTCTCTCACTCTTCCCACCAGGGGTTTTTGATGTCCTGCTTAGCAGGCCCTTTGTTCCGGCCTGCAGTGCACATGTGTGGAATGTGCCCCACACTCTCCGGCTCCCCTCCTTCTGTCTCTTGACTCCTCCTCTCAGTCTCTGGTGTAATTGGAGGAGTTGCCAGGTTGCCTGTGCAGAGCCTGCTTCTGCCTAAGAACTGAGGTAAGAAAAAGTTAGAATTTATTTTTTTTTATGAAGTTATGATTTTTTTATTTTTATTTTTTTATTTTGCAGTTAGTAGGGCCCTTTTTTTTGCAGATAAGGGGGGCCTTTTTATCCTGAAGTTAGGTCTTTTTTTTTTTCTTTCTTTCTTTTTTTTTTTTGCAGATAGGAAGCACCTTTTTTTTTTTTTGAAGTTAGAAGAGCCCTTTTTTTTGAAGTTAGGAGAGCCTTTTTTTTTTTTTTTTAAGTTGGTTAGCTGGTTGGGGGTCATTTCTAGGATGGTTGCATCACAGTGATAACACAAATAGTCAGCACTCAGTGCTAATGCAAATTGTCCATGCTCAGAGATAATATGAATGGTCAGAGCTCAGAGGTAATGCAAATAGTCAGTGCTCAGTGGTAATGATAATTGTAAATGCTCAGTGTTAATACAAATTGTTAGCACTCAGTATTAATGCAAATTGTCAGCAGTCAGTGGTATCGTAAATTGTCAGTGGTCAGTGTTAATGCAAATGGTCAGTACTCAGTATTATCATATGGGGGCCCCAAACTGGTAATTTGCCTAGAGCCCCATGGAAACTTAATCCAGCTCTGCAGACATCCAAGGAGTAGAAAACCCAATTTAATTAACAGTAAGTGCATTTATATTCTGATTGCTATTCAGTTGTGTATAATGTTGTATGTTGTGTACTGTGTAAGCCCTGGTTCACACTGTTGCAATCTCTGAGTAGATTTGGAAGCAAAAAGGCGTATGTGCCTTCTTTTTTCCTGCAGTGAGAAGACCCATGCAATCAGATTCTGGTGCAAGTTCACAGATCTCAGTAGAGTTCACACAGGGTAGTGTGAACTGGAAAGGTGGTGGAGGAACCAGCTCTGTAATTGTGCTGATTCCCACACCACACCAGTATGAGCCTGAGGTAAAAGCAGAATTCCACCATATGGGCACTGGCGAGGCTGAAATGATGTGAACTGGCAAGGCTGCATTGATGGACACTAATCAGACTGCATTGATGGGCAGTGCAGTCTATATGTCTCTGTGTGGGCAAAATTATTGCTGGTATATTATTTTTGGAGTGCTATATATATATGTATTTACTAATAGCAATTTGGAATCCCTAGGAAACAATGATATCAAGAAAGATAAAAAGATAAAAATTGACTCAGAGTATAGGATATTCAAAGAACAGTGGACTTATAATTACTTTTTCGTTCAGTACAAGGAAATAGCTATGTGTTTGATATGCCAGAATATAGTGTCTGTGTTCAAAGAATATACTTTGTGTCAACACTATCAAACTCAACATAAAGATAAATATGATTGTTTTGTTGAGAAGTGAGAAAAGATAAAATAGTAAAACTAAAATATACATTGACAACTCAGCAAAATACTTTTGTGAAGCAGAAACAGCTAAATACTTCATCATTGTGTGCAAGTTTTCAAGTTGCCAAGCTAATAGTGTGCATTGGCAGACCATTCATGGAGGGAGAATTTGTTAAAGAATGCCTTCTTTCTGTTGCCAAAGAGATGTGTCCAGAGAAGGCCGATTTATTTAGTACAATGAGTCTTTCAGGACCCTTAATTATACGAAGGATTGAAGAAATGGGAGGCAATTTGCATCAGCATTTGCAAAACTCCACAAAAACTTTCCTATTTTTCCTCAGCAAAAGTAATGATGTTCATGATTCTGCACAACTTCTAATTTTTATTTGTGGGACAAATGACTATTTTGAAGTCACAGAAGAGCTTGCTGCACTGCAAAGCTTCAAAGGAACAACTACAGGAGAAGATATTTATGAAAAGGTTTGCCAAACTGTGAATAGTTTGAAGCTGGATGGGGCAAAACTAGCCAGCGTGACAACTGATGGTGCTCCTAGCATGGTGGGGTTTAAGATAGGAGCAATTGCTCGCATTAACCAAGACATGGACAATAGCCACACACTGCCTCATCCACCAACAAATGCTGTGTAGTAAATCACTGAAGTGGGACTCTGTTATGAAAACTGTGGTATCTTGTGTTAACTTCATTAGAGGTAATGCACTAAACTACAAACAATTTCAGGAATTTCTGTTTGAGCTAAATGTTGCCTGTGAAGATGTTCCATACCACACAGAAGTCCATTGGCTGAGTCAAGGGAGAGTTTTGAAACATTTCTATGACTTCTACAGATCACAGCTTTTCTGCTTTCAAGAAACAAAGAAGTACCAGAGCTCAGTGATGCTGAATGGAAATGGCACCTTGCATTTCTGACATATGTAACAGAGATACTCAACAGTTTCAATGTGCAACTTCAAGGAAAGGGAAAGATCATCTGTGATATGCAATCACATGTGAAAACATTTGAAGTAAAATTAGGCCTCCTCATCAAACAAGTGAAGGAGAAAAATTTCTGCCACCTCCCCACAACTCAAAATCTATTAGCAGAAAATCCATTGCTTGCATTCCCAAATAAAACATGTGTGGATTCACTGGAAAAGTTCCAAAAGAAGTTCCAATTTAGATTTAAAAAGCTTCATCTCCATAAACAAGACATACAGCTTTTCTGTAACCCATTTTCTATTGACATTGAAAATGTGAATACAATTTACCAAATGGAACTGGCTGAACTGCAGAATTGTGACTCTCTGAAAGACACATTCAAGTCAAGCAGCCTTCCTAATTTTTATGCATCTCTCCCCTGTGAGACATATCCTAATCTCAGGAACCATGCATTCAAAATGACAACCATCTTTGGCAGCACTTATGTCTGTGAACAGACTTTTTCCAGAATGAAACATCTGAAATCTCCAACCAGATCTAGACTAACTGATGCACAATTGCATCACTTGTTATGACTAGCAGTGACAAATATGGAAATGGACATTGACCATGGCATTAGCCGAAAGCAGGCCCATAGTTCCCATTGAAATACTGGTAAGTTTGTTGATTTAACTTTATTTGTTCTTCATTTTAAATATTGTATTTGTTCCTGTTTGTTTTTTACTTCAAAATAAGATATATGCATAGGAATCTCCTCATAGTTGTTGTTGTTGTTGTTGTTTTAACTATAGTCCGGCCCTCCAGTGGTCTGAGGGACAGTGAACTGGCCCCCTGTTTAAAAAGTTTGAGGACCCCTACTTTAATTGCTGAGTTCTTACTTTGCTGTTGATCCATTGTGATGGTTAGTGTGTAGAACAGGTTGAAGTATTTCCTGTAGACCTGGCCTAGTTGTGGCAAATTTCCTCAATGTTTGTATATCAGTAAATGATTTGATTTTTCTGTTAATTTTAAAGATTAGCCTAGCAGAATATAGAATTCTGGGCTGGAAATTGTTCTGTTTAAGTAGATTAAAGGTAGATGACCATTGTCTTCTTGCTTGGAAAGTTTCATTAGAGAAGTCTGCAGTCATCCTGATAGATTTGCCCCTGTAGGTAAACTGGCACTTACTCCTGGCAGCTTGAAGAATCTTTTATCTTGACTTTGAACAGGTTCATCAAAATGTGTCGTGGAGAAGCTCAGTTAGAGTTGAGGCAACCTGCAGTCCAATATCCCTCTGAAAGGAATGTGTCAGAATCTTTGGGAATATTTGGGAAATTTTCATTTATAATATTCTCTAGTATGGCTCCCATTCCCCTGAGGCATTCTTCTTCCCCTTCTGGAATACCTATAATTTGTATGTTTGAACATTTCATAAAGTCCCATAATTCTGTCATTGAACATTCTACTTTCTCTCTCTTCTTTTCTGCCTCTTTAACTACCTGAGTTATCTCAAGAGCTTTGTCCTCTACCTCAAAAATTCTTTCTTCTGCATGATCTAATCTGTTGTTGATACTTTCTATTGCATCTTTAAGTTCCCTAATTAACTGCTTCAGTTCCGTCAGCTCTGCTATATCCTTTCTGTCAAACTTCATGTCATTCATCTCTTATTTGATTCTTCTGTTTTTGGATTTTCTTTTGGTTATTTTCCACTCTATCAGCAGTTTCCTTCATTGCTTCCATCATTTCCTTTATTGTTTTTATCATCTGTATTCTAAATACCCTTTCTGTCATTTCTAACTTTTCTTTATAGGTGGAATCCTCTTCAGTAGCTTCCTCATGGTCCCTTGGAGGGGTTGCCTGGACTGGTTTTTCATGCTCCCATGAGGTTTCTGCTGATTCTTTCTCATGAGTGATTTATTTTATCTGCTTCCTTGCCCTGATTTTCCTTTCACTTCCTCTTGCTCTTTAACTTGCCATGCCGCTCAGTGAGTCCTTTTGGTACAGGACCAGAAGGATAAGAATGTTGAAGAGCAAGAAGGGGAAAAAAAGAAAGGAAAAAAAATTAAAAAGAAAGAAAGAAAAGAAAAAAAGAGAAAGGAGAGGGGGTAGGTAAGAGGGAATATTGACAAAAAGAAAAAAGACACAAAAAGAGGGAGACAGAGCAATATACGTGTGCAGTAGGGTACTTTGAACCAACCTTAATAAACACCAACCTCTGGGGGTGCCAGGTTGGGTGGTTCCCTTGAGGTCAGCAGCTTTTTGCTAGTTTGTTCAGACACAGTACCCCACCTCCACCAAATAGAGAGGAAAGACAAAAATGCTACAAGTCAAAACAAAACAAGCAAACAGAAAACTTTATGGGATAAAACTGGGGGAGAAACTGAATAACAGGGGTAGAAACACTAGCAAAAATGAAGTTCTAATTGTTGAAAAAGGCAACAATGGGAAATTATATTTAAACTAGAAAAATGAAAGAAAAGAAAGAAAAATCTATAGGGAAAATGTTGAAATTAAAAAACAAAACAACAACAACAAAAAAAAAAAAGTAGTATATATATCTTGCTGAATATTATCTGGGCAACAGGTGATCTTCTGGGGTATGAGATGTTAATCATACTGTTGGTACTATACGAGATGGAGATTGGAGGCCTCTGCTGATTTCTCAAACTCTGCAGGGTGGAGAGCCTTAACCTCTCCTCAGCTCACTTAAAAGGCACTTCAAACTGCTAAACTTGGCTAAGCAGAAGCTTTCTCAGGAAAGCACTTGTCATTGGGATCACTCTTGAAATGGCTAACCACTTACCCAGTGTGCCAAAAATGGTCTCACTCTGTGACCCTGAGGGCCAAAGCTGTAAGGCATCTCAGTCCCCACCTTTAGGCTGCTCAGTCACTAGATTACTGGATCCTTGCTCTGTGACCCTGAGGGCGGAGCTTGCTGGGGCAATTCTCCCTCTATGGCTACACGCAGCCTGCAGCCCACAGTTGAACACTATTAGTTCCCTCTGGCTTAGCAGCTCAGTCTGGGTCCCTAGACAATGCCTAAAGTCCTCTGCACTCCTTCCCAAGCTCTCCCAAGGCAGTTCAACTGAGTGCCAAGTCCAAAAAAAACAAAACAGCTCCAGTTGCAAGGCCTTTCCAGTTTGTAATTTCACTGCTGCTCTACTTAAAGCTCTAGGCGTGATTTGACCAAATGAACACATGCAAACACTTGCAAGTTCTCCACTATTTTTGTCCTCCTCATGGGGTCCAGAAGTGTCTTGCTGACTTCCTGTGTCCTCAAAGTGATGTTTATGGGCAGATCCCACCAGCTAGAGAGGCCTGGAATCTTGTTTCCCCAGACTCAACGTGCCCAGTTGCAAAGAAGGTGTTAGTTGGACACCATCTTGCTCCAGAAGTCATGTCTCTCCACTTTTAATGAAGTGTAAAACTAGATGGTTTTCCTTATTCTAACATCATAGTTATATAATCATGTCTCCTACCTATACAACTTAGTCCAAATTTTTGCTTAAAAATAAGAATAGTTGGCTAATATTAACATTAGTTTCAAAAACTAACCTCTGAATGTCAAACTTTTGCTTAAAAATAAAATTAATAACATCATAATCTATGAAAGCAGTAATTGAAGGTCAATAATTATTAGCACATTGAGGTATAGCAATTGGAGGTCAATAATTATTAGCACATTGAGGTTAGCAATTGGAGGTCAGTAATTATTAGCACATTGAGGTTTAGCATTTAGCATTTACAAAGCTCATTTGTAAGATAAGAACAAGTACAATTATTTTCATTTTATGAATGAGACTTCAGTCATGCATCACTTAACAATGGGCATAATTTCTGAGAGATTCGCAATTTTGTCCATGGCTCCTAGCCTGCAAATGTATAGCACAATATTATACTGAATTCTATAGGCAACAGTAAAATCATCGTATTTGTGTGTCTAAACACAAGAAAAGGACCATCAATATACAGTATAATAGATAAATGACACACATGTGTACAGAATTTACCATGAATGGAGCTTTCAGGACCAGAGTTGCTCTGGGTAAGTAAATAAGTGATGAAAAAATGTGAAGACCTGGGATATTACTGTACTAAAGTATAGTACCATATTGCTGTACTACACTGCTATAGAATTTATAAACATTCTATGCTGAGAATACACTAAATTTATTTATTTTTTTATTTCTTCACTAGTAGGCCAGGTGTGGTGACTCCCTAGAACTCTGAGTGGCCAAGGCAGGTGTATTGCTTGAGCTCAGGAGTTCAAGACCAGCCTGAGCAAGAGTGAGACCCTGTCTCTACTAAAAATAGAAAAACTACCTGGGTGTTGTGGCAGGCACCTGCAGTCCCAGATACTTGGAAGACTGAAGCAAGAGGATTGCCTGAGCCCAAGATTTTGAGGTTGCAGTGAGCTATGATGACACTATGGTACTTACTGAGGGGGTGACAATGAGACTCTGTCCCCCCCAAAAAATTTTTTCAATAATAAATTAATCTTAACTTGCTATAACTGTTTTCCTTTATAAACTTTTTGATTCTTTGACCCTTTGTTAATAATACTTAGCTTAAAAGACAAACATATTGTACAGCTGCACAGAAGTATTTTCTTTCTTTATATGCTTATTATGTAGATTT
Organism: Loris lydekkerianus; assembly: GCA_963574355.1. NCBI lineage: Eukaryota > Metazoa > Chordata > Mammalia > Primates > Lorisidae > Loris > Loris lydekkerianus. Next base: position 18,975 of record CAUYPK010083688.1, on the reverse strand, counting down.
TTTTCTATTTTAAAATTTTTTAATATTTTTTACTTTTTAAATTTTGTGGTTAAAATCTAAGACAGAAATACATTAATTAGCCTTGGCCTACACTTTTTGAGGGTCAAGAATATCACTGCCTTCCACCTCCACATCTTGTCCAAGTGGAAGGTCTTCAGGAGCAGAAACACACATGGAGCTGTCATCTCCTATGATGACAATGCTCCTTCTGGGTACCTCGTAAAGGATCTTCCTGAGGCTATTTTACAGTTAACATTTTTTCTGATAAGTAGAAGGAGTACAACTCTCAAACAATGATAAAAATTAAAGTATAGTAAGAATATAAACCAGTGACATAGTCATTTTTATTATTATAAAGTATTATGGACTATACATGATTGCATGTGTCATACTTTTATATGACTGGCAGCCCAGTGGGTCTGTTTGCACCAGCCTTAGCACACACACATGAGTAATGCTAAGATGTTACAATGGCTAGGAAGTCACTAAACAATAGGAACTTTTCAGCTCCACTATAATCGTATGGGATCAGTGTTATACATGTGGTCCATCTTGACTGAAAAGTCACTATACTACATATGATTGTATCAAAATTTAGGAGGTGAAATCACTTGTCCTAGAATCTCACAAATAGAAAGAAAGTGGTGAAATTATAACAAAAATCCCAAGTCAGTCTGACTCCAAAGTACATTCTCTTTCCCTCCTACCTTGAAGCATCCAGACTTCGTACAAACAGCATGCCCTAAAATGCATCTTGGGTGGTTTCTGCAAGATAGAGAAGCTCAGTAGCCTAAAGATTTGCCTCAACCACTAGAGTACCCAAGTTGCCATTCTCCCTCTTTCAGGCACCAGTGGAGTGTCCTTGGAAGACTTGTGTTATGTCACTATGCCTTGGTTTCTTTGTCTGTCAATCAGAGATCATATATTATCTGTCTCAAAGGGTTGCTGAGAGGATTAAATGAGGTAAGGCATATAAAAAGCTTAAAACAGTGCCTGGCCTTAATTACCATTAATATTATACTATTATAATTATTTTACATTACTCTGTACAGGTTATTAAATAATTAGGTTAGTATCCTATGGTTTAAAAAAAACTACTTGCAAAGAAAATGACCTTGCTAAAGTCTCTTGAAGCCCTCAGTGACATCTCAAACTTCCTCTTGTGGCACAATTATCAATAGCATAAAGGGGGCCATTTTTTCTAGTAACTGTGCATGCTTGAGTCAACTGGAATTGAGAATTTTTTCCAAGTTTTCAGCAGGAGGTTCAAGGACATATATTCTCTGTAGTGAAAGCCAGTCCTTCTTCTTCAAGAAAGGAAGTATTAAGTATTATTAACAAAGGGTCAAAGAATCAAAAAGTTTATAAAGGAAAACAGTTATAGCAAGTTAAGATTAATTTATTATTGAAAAAATTTTGGGGGGGGAACAGAGTCTCACTGTCACCCCCTCAGTAGAGTACCATAGTGTCATCATAGCTCACTGCAACCTCAAAATCTTGGGCTCAGGCAATCCTCTTGCTTCAGCCTCCCAAGTATCTGGGACTACAGGTGCCTGCCACAACACCCAGGTAGTTTTTCTATTTTTAGTAGAGACAGGGTCTCACATTCAGAACCAGAAAGATACACACAGGAGAGGAAAAGGGAGAGGACGCTGACCTACTGTGCTTCATTAGCCCTTTTGGGTGACAATTATCAAGACCAAGTCACCCCCAAAACTAGCTAGAATGATCAGCCAATGCCTCTGGCCAGGGAATCCCAGAAAGTCCATAGGGAACATCAATACAGTCTCTCTTTATGAAATCTTCCAAGTGTATTATTACAGCTTCAGAGAAGAGATTCAACTTAAGGAGAGAAGTGGAGGGGGATGGGAGGGAAAGGGAGAAGTTAGATAGAGGGAGGGTAAATGATGGGACCACACCTATGGAGCATATTGCAAGGGTACAAGTCAGATCTGTCAAGTGTAGAATATAAATGTCTTAACACAATAAGTAATGAAGTGAAAGCTATATTAATTAGTTTAATGTAAGCACTCCAAAATGTATAAAAAATCAACACATCGTACCCCACAAATGCATAAATGTATTCATGATCTATGTGTATATGACTTAATAAAAGAAAAAGAAAACTTAAGGTATTTGTTGTCTTAGAAGAATTTAGGTGTGACATGCCTGAGTACCAAGGATAAAAGACTATATTTATAATTACATAAGTTGTGGAAAATTAGTACCATTCAGAGGCTATCCAGGGCCAGAAATGTACATGAAAAGCTAGAATGGGTTTTTTTCTACCCAGAGGCTATTTTAATTCCTTTAGACCCATCTATAGCTTTATAAAATTTCAAATTAGAGAGTCTTCAAAAAAAAAGCTTCTATTTTAGCAAAGATTCATTAGTATTCATTTTATGTCCAGTTTCTCATACCGGGGGTAGTTACACATAATGCTTTAATGCTGGCCTGTAAAAAATATTTTAAAAGGCATATTCTTTATACTTGTATCATACATAGTATAATTACAGTCTACAGGGTTCTTTTCTTTTTGGACATTAGTACAGAGCATTGTTTTAATCATACTGTTCAGTTCATAACACATTATTATTCACCAGTCTGTACAAGGCACTACCTTGTTTTATTTCACTCCCTTTTAGTTCTGTAACCCACTTACATTCTTCTCTCCCCCCTTAGACAACTAATGTAGTGTGTTTGATGTTATCTTTCTGTTTTCTTGTGCTCTTGAAATATACAGAGCCAAAATATATATATACACACATATGCGTGTATGTCTATACACACATTTTCAGAAGGGAAAAAAACCATATTAAATTTGTAATACTCAAATCACATTTGACTTCTACAATTACAAGAGGTGCTCAACATGACTTGTATTCTCCTATTGTTACTGGTATATATTGAGTATCACAATTTTTTTTTTTTTTTTTGCATGTACTTTATCTCATAAAATAGCATATATTTCAGCCTGGTTATTTTATTTTTGAATAAGTAACAGGTGTTTAAAATTAACTTACTTAAAGAATATCAAATCCTTTGATTCTACCTACTGCACAGAACTTACTATGTATATTTCCACCATGCTTTCTCTATTTCCTCTCCCTTCAAAAAACCCTCTCTACAGCTGCAATGAGTATCATAATGGGTGAGATGAATATGTTGTTTAACCCAGGACCCTTCTGAGAGAGAATGCTGATACTATTACTAAACCTGCCCAGAAAAACTAGGTTATGCAGTCACCTTCTTAAAACCTCTGTGAGACCCTTTGGGATCTATACCAAAAAGTAGTATGTAGCAGTTCTAATATAACTACTGCCAGATTGTTAATTAGAATGTAATGCTAGTCTACATCCCCATCAGCTCAATCTTCATTTTTATATTGTTTTCATTGTAATATTTTCCTAAAGATATGTTATCAAGACTTTTTATAATTTACAAAAAGTTGTCAAATCCACATCAAACAAAACTAATGCAAATATCTTCATTTTAAAATTCATTTAAAAATGAAGAAGTCTAAGATAAAATCAGGAGGCAAATGTGTTCTCATAGCCATATATTCATTTCTCTGCACAATTTATTAAAGGAGTATTGGTAAAATCCTGTATCTCAACATTTCTAAGTCTTTCTTCATGAACATACCCTTAATGACATTCACCTTTATGACTATTAAGATTATTTGTATAGGGTTTATGGTCTATGCCCACAAGCTATGAATCACCCCTTTAACTCTCGCTGATAATTACGCAATAGTATGTTACAACACTAACTTTGAGAACTTGAGATTTACCTCAGTATGTAAATAACATTGTGCATAAGTCATCCTATCTAAGGAAATCTTCCAAACTGTTAAAGCTTATTCTTTTAAGTGCCCAAACTTCATTTTAACTCTAACCATAATTCAATATGTGATTCAAAAGCATAGCCAAGTATAGAAACAAGAGCTTTAGAATATTTCTTTTCACCACCCACCTCACCACAAATCCTCTACTTTTTGTGACTTCTTGGATAAAGACTGTTTTCCACTGTGTTGTATAAAATCTATAAAAGTTATTATTTGTGCATACAAATTAAATACTTATTATATTATGGAGTCACTAGGAAGTCTGGAATCACTAGAAATCTCTGACTTGTTCATTAAAGGTATTATAGACTGTGATCATTCAAAACAAAGGCAGAGGGCTGACAATATAAATATGAAAGTCCCCCCTTCTATATACTACTTGACAGAATAAAGTAGAATAGGAATATGTCAGAAAAAATATTGTATTAGGATTCATAACACCTTGGTGAATGTTTCCTTCTTTGAGACAAGACTGGAATATGATAGGTTATGTTTGCTCAATACTCCAGCTATCATGAGGTCAATGAACTCTCTTAAGAGTATATAAGCTGTGGCTTAGTGGGTAGGGCACCGGCCCCATATACCAAGAGTATATGAGCAGACCATCCTATGTCTTCTGTATACTACTCAACTTTAAAAGACCACAATAACTACTACTCCAGGTATAAATATTAGATATAATCATAGTATTTGGCAATAGCAAGAAAGACAAAAAATATTGCTCCTGCATTGTTACCCTAAAAACAATTAGAACTATTATATTGCCACAAAATAATCTATACTTCTCCCCCTCACCTCAGTTTTATATAGTTGACCTCCATTTTAGCTTTTATACTTTCTCTTTTGGTTAGCCTAAATCACAATGCCACCTTTGAAGAGCAGCAACTTGACTGAGTGTGGATGTGACTAATAATAGGTCTTTGTAAGGAACAGACATCACCAAAATAGTAGAGAAGAAACACTCTGGTTATATTCTCCCCAATATTAATCTAAAAACAAATATCAAGCACCAAGATTATCATAAGCAACACCTCAGAACTTAAATCTGATGCTGAAATAATACCCAAGGTCACAGAGAAGTATAAAACTTTAAGCAAAAGATAAAAGAATTAGACTTCTGCATCCTCAATGCTCCTCCTCTAATCTGCAAGGCACTTTGCATGGAAAATTACACCAAAATCACAGTTTCTACCCTGGAAAAAGTGAGATCAGGTGACAGCTAGCTTCCCCATCATCTTAGGTTCTCATGCAGTAAAACTCTTCCTGCTTCAATCCATAAAAAGCATTATGTGTTGTCCATAGGAAGGAAAGCTCCAGAGGACAGCCAAAAAAAACCGGGGGTGGAAGGAAGCAGAACCAATGACTGCAGCCCATGAAACTCCACTCTTTATCTCGCATAAAGGAGATCCCAAATAAGAGTGACAGTTCAGCTATGTGAGCCCCACAGGTTGTCTGGGCACAAAGCCCTACCAGCTTTCCCAAACAGGTGGGATATTCTCTTTGTGACCCTCCTATTTGAGATGGCAAGGAATACAAACATTTATAAGAGCTGAAGCAAATCTGAGTTTAAGGTACCATCTACTGTTGAAAAGGGGGCAGTGATCAAGTATTAAGGAGCCTCTCTAGGCAACTGAAAAGAATAGCTAAGCAAACATACTCAAAAAAGACCAAAATAGGCCACAAAACAAAGACTAGAATAAATATCACTTTTCAATGTGAATTCATAGAAATAACTCTACAAGAAATAACAGCAAACAGGGAGCAAGACCAACCCAAATGGGCAAAGCAAGGAGCCAGTGACTGACCCTAATGAGATGACAATATGTGAGCTCTCAGGTCAAGAATTCAAAATACCAGTTCTGAAAAATCTTCAAGGTAACAAAAAAAATCAATTCAGAAATTTATCAGAGAAATTAAACAAAGAGACTCAACTATACTCATACTACCCAAAGATGGGTAAGATCACTCTGCATTCAGTCAACCTAAGACAGGGACCAAACCATTGATGTTTGTATCCCCATGACGGGTAAGACTGAAACTGCAAGAACAGGCAACCTAAGACAGGGGCTATGTTTATTCACCACACAAAAAACATAAGAGGCAATTGTTGGGCCCTGCCATGTGCCTGAGGCCTAGTGCAACTTCCCGAGCCTGACTAGAAGTAGATCCATCGAGCTACTTCTGCGTAGCAATGACCCAGCAAGGCCCGGCCTAAAACTGCCTCTACCTAGATACATCCAACGTGGTACCATGCCATTGGCCCAACCCTGTCACGCACCTCATCCCCCGTCTTCTTTCCCCGCCCCTTCCCCACGCTCTATATAAGCGGCTGCTTGACGCAATAAAGTTGAGTTCCTGCTTTAAAAAAAAAAAAAAGAAAAAAGAAATTAAATTAGCTTCTTAGGCACAATATTCTTTCATCATTCTAGTCTATGAATTCTATCACCTGTGTTTTTCTGTGTCAGTTTTGGTTGGCCAATTTTTCGCCTTTCTATGAGTAATATTTTCCTGCTCTTTTGCATGCTTGGAAAATTTTGATTAGATTCCAGATATTGTGCATTGTCTCTTGTTGAACAATGGTTGTTTTGGTTAATTCTGTAAATATTACTAAGGTTTAGTCTGGAATGCCATTAAATTACTTATAGTTTGGAAAAAAAAAAAGAAATTAAATTTAAATTGACAAACATTTAACTAGAATGACTACTAAAGGCAGACTCAAATACATAAAATCAGAAATGAAGGAGTAAATATTACAATTCAGGCCAAAGAAATGCAAAGGTTCCTACGAAACTATTATAAACTATTATATGCATGCAAATTGAATAACCTAGATTAAATGGGTAAATTCCTAGCAACACACTTAATCTACCAAGACTGAAGCATGAAGCATGAAAAAATTTGAACAAAACTACAACTAATAAAGAACTTGAAACACTAATCAAAAACCCCCAACAAAGAAAAGCCCAGGACCATATAGCCTCACTAGTGAATTCTACCAAACATCTGAAGAATTGATACCAAACTTTTTCATAGTTATCAAAAAAAAATGAATAGGAGGGGACAATTCCAAACTCATTTTATGAGGCCAGTGTTACCTTGATACCAAAGTCAAACTAAGATACTAAAAGGAAATAAAACTATAAGCCAATACCTCTCATGAGTATAGATGCAAAATACCTTAACAAAATACTAGCAAAACAAATTCAACAGCACATTTAAAGATCATATTCCATAACCAAATGGGATTTATTTCTGGGATTCAAGGATGGTTCAATATATAAAAATTAATTAGTATAATATGCCACCTTGACAGAATAAAGAATGAAAAACATGAAATCGTCTCAATGGATAAAGGAAAAGTTTTTGAGAAAATTCAACACCTGTTCATGATAAACATTCTCAACAAACTAGAGAGTTATCTCCACATAATAAAGACAATATATCAAAAGCCCACAGTTAACATCATACTTCTCCTAGTATCAGAGCAAGACTAGAATGCCCATACTCATCATTTCTATTCAACTCAGTACTGGAAGTCCTACCCAGAGCAATTAGCCAAGAAAAAGGAAGAAAAAGAAAATATTCAGAAGTGAAGAAATAAAGTTGTCTCTGTAAATGGCATGATTTTATATATAGAAAACCCTCAAAAATCCATTAGAAATTTATTTGAATAAACTAATCAACAAACTTAGTAAAGATGAAGCATGCGAAATCATATAAAAACCAGTTGTCATTCTGTATACTAACAAAAAACTACCTGAAAAGGGAATTAGGAAAACAATCTCATTTATGATAACATCAAGAAGAATAAAATACTTCATAATAAACTCAACTAAAGAGCTAAGAGACTTGTAAACTGATAATTACAAAACAATGCTGGAAGAAATTAAAGGCATAAACACATGAAAAGATATCTTGTGTTCATGAATTGGAAAACTTAACATTGTTAAAATGTATATACTACTGAAAGGGACCTGCAGATTCAAGGCAATCCCTGACAAAATCCCAATAGTATTTTTGACAGAAATAGAAAAAAAAAAAATGCTAAAATTCATAAGGAATCAAAAGGTCTCTGAATAATGAATCCATCCTGAAAAAGATAAACATAACTGAAATCACCCCTCCTGATTCTAAAATATATTACAACTGTATGGTAGTATAAAAAATAGACATATAGGTCAACAGAACAGAGTAGAGCTCAGAAATAAACCCACACATATGTCACCAATGTCAAAAATGCACAATAGGAACAGAATTGTCTTTTCAACAAATGGTGTTGGGAAAACTGAATATCCTTATGCAAAAGAATGAAGTTAGACCCTCATCTTACACTATAGATAAGATAAACTAAAAAAATCCCTAAACGTAACACCTGAAATTGTAAAACTCCTAGAAGAAAACATAAGGGGAAAGCTTTATTATATTGATCTTGGCAATAACCAAATGACTTTTATTTTAAGAATGCAAGGTTCGGTATTTTAAACATCAATCAAAATAATCCAACAAATTAATAAGGTAAAGAAGAAAAATAATAATATATGCATATAAAATGATGCATAAAAAATGTTTGACAAAATGTAACACCTATTCATGAATTTTTTGGGGATTAAAGTTTAATATGCAAATATCCATTGTATACCATTAACAATTAAAGTTAACATGACAACACAAAATATGAAATACATAGAAATAATTCTTCATAAATATATAGTATTTCTACATGGAAAACTTCTAATTCTCATTTAAAATATAGAAAGATACATGTCTATATATAGCACAAAATTGTTATTAATGGGTTTTTTTTATTTGTTTAGATATTCCTTCTGTTATAACTGCAGTTATTCTCTTTCTAGGGATATCAGTATACTGTATAGCAAATTCAGTTTGCTCTAGGGGTTCAGAAGGATTGTAGCAAACAGCTGGCCCACTGGGGGGGCACACATATCTGATATTGGGAGTTATACATGCAAGTAACTTCAGGCTTTCCTGTACATTAATAAAAGTAAACTAATAACACAATTTTGACAGTTTATCTAGTTTGGGTTACCTTTAGGATACATTTTTCACAAACTTTCATCATGTCTTACACCTACGGTTAAAGAAGAAAGGTGAAAAAGTCAAAAGCAAAGAATCAGCAATCACACCACTGCTGCTCATGCTCAAGTTTCTGCCATGGGTAGACAAGTCGGCTCCTGGTATGTGACCGTGGCAGGGCTGCAGTCTGTTTTCTTAGGGTAAGACTGTGGGGATGCTCTGGGTGTCGTTGGACGGTCCACTGCCCATGGCTGGCTGGTTTCACATGTGAGTGATGTATCCAGGCAGGAATGCCATTTACCTCACTGCTGTTGGTGTGTACAGGATCACCAAGTAGGGGACTTTTCAGCATGGTTTCAATCTTTAATCCACATCTGGTTACCTGAAGAGTAGGGATGGACTGGGGATGATAAACCATCTATCATTCACCCATTCTGAAATCTTTTTCCATTATTTTTCCCAGTGACATTAGTTGCTTAGTAAGTTTTGTTTCTACCAGTTCTCTCAGGGTCCCTAGTAAATTTCTTAAAACGGAAAGGGTCCTGTAATATAGTATTTTATAAGGTGAGTAACTTATTCTCTTTTTTTTTTTTTTTTTTTTTGAACCAGGTTACATTGATTGCATTTGTTAGGAAAAGTCCCTCTTATAATTGGTATTATAAAGTCCCTCTTATAAAAGGTATGTGACATATCTTTTGGGGGCAGGACACAATATATGCAAGTAACTTCAGGCTTTCCAGCCCCCTCCCTCCTTCCCTCTCTCTACCCTCTCTTTCCCCCACCCCCTACCATGTACCAGGTCATTCAATATTCACGAATTTTTTAAAATCCTAAAAAACAGAAATAAAAGGTACTTTTTCAATTTGATAAAGAATATCTATTTAAAAAGTCTATAGTTAACATTATGCTTAATAATAAAAGAGTGAATGTTTTTCTCCTCAGATCATTTCTTCTACTCTGCAAAAGATAAAATATTAGCCTATTGAGGATGGGTTGAGTAGAGAAAAAAAGCCAAGCACAAATTGCAACACATGCAAATTTAAGTTCTCATAAGCATGGTTTCATGAGGTTTTACTATAATTTCAGTTTTGCACAATTGTACAGTAAAATCCAACATCAATTGTTTTATGAAATTAACAAAATCTTGAGTGGAAAACCAAATAAGGAGAATAAGAGAAGTAAAATTTATGAGCCAATTTCAAACATAACCATAGACACAAATAGTCTAAATGAATTACCAACAATTCACACCTAGTAATGTACAAGAAAAATTAATATGTCTAAGTTGGATTTATCACTTTTATGAGATTAAAGGAGGAAAGTATGATCTTCTTTTTGATATTTAGTATGCGCTTCTTGATAAATGTGGGGAAATTTTAAGTATGATCTTGATAAATGTGAGGAAATTTAATAACTCTAAGAAGTCTCTAAGATAGTCCCCAACAATTCCTCCCATTTTTCAACAAATATAGATATAATGCCAGACATTAGGTTACACAAAAAAAAAGACTGTGACCCTGTAACTTATGTTGTAGAAGCAATTTTGGACATCTAACCAAAGTACTCTACAGATTCAATGCAATCCCTATAAAAATACCAACGTTATTTTTCACAGATCTAGAAAAAATAATTGTGTGTTTCAATTTGGAACCAGAAAAGAGCCTAAATAGCTGAAGCAATCTTAAGCAAAAGAACAAATCTGGAGGTATCACATTACTAGACTTCAAACTACATGCAAGACTATAGTAACCAAAACAGCATAATATTAGCACAAAATTAGATATAAACCAATGGTATAGAACAAAGAATCCAGATATAAAACCACCACATAGAGCCAGCTAATCTTTGACAAAGAAGACAACAATATACACTGGGCAAAAGACTCCCTATTCAAAAAAGGGTGCTGGGAACATTGGACAGCCACATATAGAAGACTGAAACAGAATCCATATCTCTTAACACTCACAAAATTAATTCAAGATGAATAGCAGACTTCAAGACATGAAACTATAAGAATTCTAGGAGAAAATGCTGGAAAAACTCTTCTAGATATCAGCCTAGGCAAAGAATTTGTGAAGAGGACCCCCAATAGCAATCAAAACAATAACAAAAATAAATAGATGTGACTTGATTAAATGAAAAATCTTCTGCACAGCCAAGGAAACAATAGAGCAAACAGACAACCTGCAGAATGGGAGAAAATATGTTCATGCTTATATCCAATAACCAGATGTATAGGTAATAATTAGGATCTACAAAGAACTCAAGCAAATCAGCAAGAAAAAAAAAAAAGCCTCCCCATTAAAAAGTGAACAAAATTTATGCACAGAAGTTTTTCAAGAGAATAATTCTAATGGCCAAGAAACACAAGAAAAAATGTTCAACAGCATTTTCATCAGAGAAACGCAAATCAAAACCACACCAAGATATAATCTAACCCCAGTGAGAATGGCTTTTATTAAAAAGTTCAAAACAATAAAACGTTGGCACTTAAGGGCAGAGAAAGGAACACTGATACACTGTTGGTGGGACTGCAAACTAGTACAACCTGTACAGAAAATCATAGAGAGATTCCTCAAAGAACTAAAAGTAGACCTACTATTCCATCCATCAATCCTTCTACTGGGAATTTACTCAAAGGAAAAAAAATCATTTTATCAAAAAGACATTTGCACTCAAATGTCTATTGCAGCAAAATGCATAATTGCAAAGATGTGGAATCAACCCAAGTGCCCACCAACTCATGAGTAGATTGACAAAATCTGGTGTGTGTGTATATAAATATATATATACACCATGGAACATCACCCAGCTATGAGGAAAAATGACTTATTCACTTTTGCAGCAATTCTGGTTGAACTGAGACCATTATCCTAAATGAAGTGTCTGGAGAATGGAAAAACAAATGCCACATGTACTCACTATTAAATTCAAACTGACCGATCAGTGTGCATGTGCTTAGAGAGAAGTAAAACTCAAGGGAAATGAGGCATACAGGAGGGGGCGGGGGATGGGTGAGGTTGTACCTAAAGGGTACAATGAAAACTGTCTTGGTGATGGCACACTTACAACCCTGACTCAAGCAGTGCAAAAGCAATCCACATTTCTAAAACATGTGTATCTCCGTAATATTCTGAAATTTTAAAAAATCATTAAAGGGTACCCATTTTTTGTCAGTAAAAAAATATTATAAAGACTGCATTGCCATGATTAAATTTCCGGCATCCTCAATTCCAAAGGGATAGATTAAATGGCTGGTGTCATTGCTTACAAAAACTGTCTTGAACTTGACTAATTTATGTTGAGAAATAATGTTTATATTTTTTATTTGTGTCTTCTAATCCATTTTTTTTTTTTACAAACTTTTTGAAATCTTTTTATATCCCAAAATTAATGACCAGAGAGAAAATGGATTTAAATTTTCTGGTAACAAATGGACAATGGGTATTGCAAGTTAAAAATGTTCATATTGTTCATCTTTGTAGCACCACATCTAAAAATCTACTATGACAGATCATCAGATACATGCTCAGAGACTTACATGTAAAGAAGTCTATTCCATTACCATTTAGCTCAGAATCCATTGTAACAATACACACTCTTACCAATAGATTATGAAGTTTCTACATTCTCCTCATCCTTACCAACTCCTATTATGCAATTCATTTTTTTCCAATCTATGACATATAAAGTTGTATTTCACTCCCTTACATCTCTTCTACCATCATCTCAACTGCCAAGTTACTTAGCCAGTCCTTCACATGGCCTTCTAGAAGACACCTCTGTATATAAATTTGTAGTTATCTCTTCCAGGAGGGAATGTAAGTAGTGAGAGTTCATACCCTAGCAATAGCCATCTTCAAAAAAGACCTCCTCACCTAACCAGTTGTTAATTAATTCCATCAGGCTTTGGGATGTTACCTCTATTACTTACCTTTTGGTAGTAATACTTAGTAACATCACATCCACCTACATAGGAAAAAACCTATTTTGTCATGGTGTATGATTTCCTAATGCACAATTTTTTTATACAATGTGGAAGTTTATTAGGAGACACCAAGATATAAAAGATGCTGCAGACCAAGATAGAAATCTTCAAAGGAAATGTCCAAAAATTTGTTACATCACATTTAAGCCCTCATCCCTATGAAAGTTACAATGGAACCAGATTTTTTATTTTAATAATCAAAGGGACTAATGTGTTCTCAGAAGTTGGAGACATAATGAATTTGTACCTAACTGATCTGAGAAATCTGGGGGCTAATTGCTAACAGGCACATTGGAAAGGTGGCTATTTTCAGATCTGTCTTTATTCTTTCAGTTTATTGGAGAAAAAAAAAAAAATACAGCAGTGGCTCCTACTCCCATGAACCAGATTTAGGCTATGCAAGAAACAGTGTCCAGGATGAGTCATAAGGTCTACCAGGAATAAATGGAGAAGCAGTGAGGCTCCTCTGAGAGTAAACTGAAGCCCTGTTGGATTTTCAAGTTTGCAGAAGAAGCAAGCAATTTCCTGAGAAAGAAAGCATCTATCACATAGAGGTATTTGCTTATTAGAGATATTCAGTGATGCCAGATATTTTAAAGAACACAACAAAGTCCCCAAGAGAAAGAGTCTGATCAGAACAATAAAATATTTGTTAGGTCCAAAGAGTGTAAGCTATTTTACAATGGTAGAATTCAAATGAATTAATTCCTTCTTGCTTACCTTCCCTTCCTCCCAACTTTGACTTTAGAGGTATGTATATAAATTCACAAAGAGTAAGACAGCAGAACAGGAACAGAAGCATGTAGGAGCGGGGAGGAGGGAAGAAAGAAAGTAAGTCTCAATTTCTTCACAAAAGAAAAAATAAAGCCATTGTCCCTCTTTTCTGGTTTCTCTCTTTTCAGATGGAGGAGGGAGAAGGTTTGATTTCACACGTTCAGACTGATGATAATTATATTAGACCTGAAATTGCTTTGATGAGACTTTGTTTGATAACTTAAAGTGTGCATAGCACTTCTTAAACCCAGGAGTGATCAGTGAAGTTGTGAAAGTATTTTTCTTTCCTTTTCTAGAAGGGAATACTTGACTCCCTCTCAGGTGTGTCAACCTTTTTTCTTTTCTGCCACACATTGGAAGAGTAAGAGTTGTCTTGGGCCACACATTAAATACAAAAAGACCAATGAACCTCATGGCAAAAAAGAAGTCATGCATCCTTTTCACAATCTCAGATGTCGCAGACAAACAAAACGTTCCTCAAATAATTTGCATGCAGCCTGAGAACCACCAGGTGGACGTGCCTGTAAAATGAGTAAATGAACTTTAAAGTGGGAGAAAAAATAAAATTGCTTTGATTACATTTATGAATCCTACTTAATAAAAAAATCAGCTACTTAATGTGTTATTATATAGTACAATCATCACTCACTTAGGAAAGTCTTCTTAAAGGAAAAGCATGCAGGTGAATAAGCTAGCTTCCCCTAGTCTGATCAAATAATTAGCTGGTATTTAAGAACCTGTTATAATAACAGTTATTAGAGAACACCAACTATGTGCTAGGTACTTAAGTCAACTAATATATTTAATTTTTATAGCAATCCTATTTGAAGGACAGCTGACATTTTGCTCATCTCATAAAAAAAAAAAATTCACTGGCAATTAGCTTTCTTAAGGTCACAAGGTAGATGTATAGACAGAATAACTTATGATCATTCCCCTTGACCAAAACTGAGTTTTTTTACCCCTTAATAACCAATGCCTTTGTTTAGCTTTGATAAACAAAGATCTCATACTCAACTTAATTATATATTAAATATCATGATTGAAATCAAGTCAAGCAAGAAGGAACAAACTTCAGGGTTTTCATCCTAATTTACCACCTATCCACACCTTCCCAAGATTCTGATCCCCCCCGCCTCAGCATTAGTCTCCCAACCTTAACTCACTGCATTGAGAAACGTGGCCTAAACAGTACTTTTCATTAAGCCTTTGTGTGGTCAGTGTATAATGATACATATATTGCTGTCTATACGGAGATTTATTATTAATACATAAAAATTATTTTCAAGAAATCTATACTTTTATAGCGTCTCAGATAATTTTATCGAGTCTTATTAATTTTTAAACAATATGCCAATAAAATAGTTGAATGGGGATTCTATTTATTGTACTTTAAATTTATTCTTGAATCTAATAATGTTCTAAAAATAGGCAGACTCTCAAGTGGTAAATTTACTAAATAACTGCATCTAGTAAACTATAAAGGGTAAATTTTTATTTCTGGATACTGGCAATGATAACAGCTACAGAACTGCTGCTTATACCAAAGCAGGAGTGAAAGTTAAAGCACTTTCTGCTGCTCTAAGGAGTGTAATTGCATTTACTTGTTGGTAGAGGGCATCAAAGAAGGGTACGGTTGGTAGTAAATAGTACTCATAAAGTTTTAAGTATGGAAATGATTTTCTTGATAAATATGAAACATACCTTTAAAACTGAGAAATCTCAGAATTTCAAATAATATCATTTCCATGATCCTGGGCAATAGTATACCAAGTTATTATTAGAACTAACGTTTATTGAATAATTATCATGAGCCAGGCATGGTGCTAAGGGCTTTACAATTATGCCATTTGGAATCCACACCAACCGCATGAAGAAGATATATACACTTTTTAGTTGAAGAAGCCAAGACTTAGAGAAGTTAAGTAACTTACCCCAAGTCATATTGATAGAAAATGGCCAAAGCTGATTCCAGCCCAGACTGTCTGGTCTCACTTCACAGTTTAAACTCTAATAAGCTATGTTTTCCTGGATCTAGCCTTCTTTACATGGAAAACTGTTGTAATAGTCTACGAATCTCAAAATCTTCATTCACAGCATTTCTCTAAGTAATCCAACCATTTACCTCCAATTAATCTTATCCTATTCCACTAGGATGGGGAGCAAGGTGTGAGATGAGAACCATGCCTTCAAAACAAGTAATAACTTTTAAATGATGCAATTAATGTTTAAAGACGTAAGTTCAATTTGCTCAGGACCACAGGATAATTAATAGTTTATGAAGGCTTCAACTCATTTGTTCTGAGCCTTAGGCCTTTGCTTATTATTTCAACAAGGTAACTTAGGAAGCTATAAAGCATACCAAATATAAACTGAACATAGCTATTCCTATATTTATTCTTTAGGTCTTCTCAGAGCATAAGCAGTGGAACAAATTTTCTTTCCAACAATATATGCCCCCAAGAAATGTAAAAAAGTTTTTTAGAAGTTTCCTGGACTAGTTCAGACCCTGTCTAATAATCTACCTTCTCATTTTGGTGCTAAAGAATTCGGCTTCACTCATTCTTGCAAATGAAATCCGTTCTTTCAGAGTGTTATGAGTTGAATTGTGTTGCCCTAAAATTTATGTGTTGAAGTCCTAACCCTTCAAAATGTGACTGAATTTGGAGACAGAGCCTTTACAGAAATGATTAAGTTAGAACCACGTTGTTAATGTGAGCACTGATTCAGTCTAACCAGTGTTCGTATAAGAAGAGGAACTTGGACCCACTGAGACAACAAGGTCCACACACACAAAGGAAAGACCACATGAGGACACAGTGAAAAAATGGCCATCTACCAACCAGTGAGAGAGGACTTAGAAGACACAACTACACTGACACTTTGATCTTGGACTTCCAACCTCCAAAACTGAGAAAATGAATTCCTGCTGTTTAAGTGCCCCCAGCCCCAGTTGGTGGGCCTTTGTCATGGCAACCTTCATAAACTAGTATTCAGTGCTTTCACAGGAATCCTTCCAATTATGTCACTTCTACTGGAAGATAAAGACACATCACTCCAATGACTGCCTATATCATCCTTCCCTTGCCCCAACTCATGGCCTTACCAACCCCAACTCATGTCCAGTCAACCTCCCTAATTTCCACCATGAAATGTGATACCCAAATGTACAAATATATCAATTAAAATTCAAGATATTCCTGAGGCAAAAGTAATTTTAGACAGATATGACAGTGACGTCAAGATTCCAAACCATACTGGTATTTATAGGAGCCAGATGATCTGTTTATAGCAGGGGACTTCAAACCTTTTAAACAGGGAGCCAGTTCACTGTCCCTCAGACCATTGGAGGGCTGGATTATAGTTTTAAAGAAAAAAACTATGAACAAATTCTGGCTCCATTTTGAATGCAGAATAATCTAGAATGATAAAAATCTACTTAATTATTTCTGAACATTTACTTACTAATTTATTTTTATTTCTATATACTCAACGCTATCCTTTTCTGGATTATCCATAGATAGCTACGTTCTCTATCAAATTATCAGTGCGCGCGCGCACACACACACACACACACACACACATCTAATGTAATCAAATAATTTCTGTCTAAGAAATAAAAATAAAAAAACAAGTGGTTGCAGACAGAATTGGTCAGTATGTTTTGATCAGTATTTTTAGATACAACCCACAAAAGAAATAACTAAGTTTTTAAATGTCATTACCAGGTATTTTTATAAACATATTAGGATGTCTTTGCATATACACCTGCATGTATAAGATAGTTAATTACAAACAAATTTATAAGTCTTTCTTATAAAGAGAAAGAAAATAGAGAATCTTCCATTTATGTCTCAATAAAGAAATTCATTACTTCTTATTCTTTTGTTTCAGTCAACATTTTAATTGTTCAGTAGCACTCAGCCCAGACAACACCTAGAAGAAAAATAAAATCTATAAAAGTCATACTCATTCCATCTCATTTGTGATTTCTGACTTGTTTTAAGAACTTTACAGGCAATTTATGAACAAAATATATTAAATGTAAAAGAAATATTTTGAAAACTGTAGTGTAAGGTCTTTGACCAAAAGAAATTCTTGAAATAGTTTTTCCCTTAATTAATAATTTTAAAGTGTCTGAAAAATCAGAAGTGGTCTATATTTTTTTATTTCTTATGAGAAGCCAGCTGCATTCATTTACCAGGCATTCACAAATGCATATATATCTTAGATTTAAGGTAGGAGACATTAATCTCTACATTTATTTATACATCCATCTCTTCTTCTAGACTAAATGGCTTTATGCAAAGGACTATATCTCTATATTTAATGCCTGGAACATATAATTCAATAAAGGTTTAATAAACAACTATAAGAAACGGATTAAACAAGTCTCCAGAAGGAAACCAGAGTACAAGTATGTTCAGAGGGATTCACACTAACACTCCTTTTTTTTTTTTTTTTTTTTTTGAGACAGAGCCTCAAGCTGTCGCCTTGGGTAGGCGACACACAGTTCACAGCAACCTCCAACTTCTGGGCTCAAGCGATTCTCCTGCCTCTGCCTCCGCCTCCCAAGTAGCTGGTTCTACAGGCACCTGCCATAACACCTAGCTATTATTTTGGTTGCAGCCATCATTGTTTGGTAGGCCCCGGGCTGGATTCGAACCCGCCAGCTCAGGTGTATGTGGCTGGTGCCTTTGCTGCTTGAGCCACAGGCGTCAAGCCAACTAACACTATTTCTTGAAGGACTGAATGGTGGATGGGATAAGATAGGGTCTGGAATATGCCAAGAATGAGCCATTAAGTGGCCCTGCAGATAAGCACAGAAATTTTTACTCTTCCATTATAAAACAAGATCACAAAAAGAAAGGGGTAACTGATATCATCAAAAGCCTAGAATACAGAGTATTCTTGGGTAAAATATGAGATAGCAGGTGATACGTTTGCATAAAAGGAATGGGAGAGATGGTTTACTTCATGCTTTAAAGAAATTCTTATGTTAAATTAAGGAGTGAGCCAAGAAAAATGTAAGGGTGATAAATACTTTTTGAGCAATAAAGTAATATAAATCTTGTGTTTGTAGTTGGCTGTCTCCATCCAGAATTCAGACCATGATGAAGAGGGAAAGAAAAGAACAGAATGGGAGGAGACAAGATGGCAGACTAAAGCCAGCTTTCCACAGAGGCTCCCATCCAGAAGGAGAGTTAAAAGATCGAAATTTAGTAAGTAACCTAGAGGAATCGAGCTGTACCAAGAGAGAAGGTTGAAGAACGCACATCAACACCACTGAGGCAAGCTGAGACCACAAGGATGCAAACAAAAGGTACAAAAT
>CAUYPK010083687.1:0-16224 GCA_963574355.1 Loris lydekkerianus | reverse complement strand
TTCTATACCAATTTTCTTAAGTGTTCTGATCATGAAGGGATGCTGGATATTATCAAAGGCTTTTTCTGCATCAATTGAAAGAATCATATGGTCCTTATTTTTTAGTTTGTTTATGTGCTGAATTACATTTATAGATTTATGGATATTGAACCAGCCTTGAGACCCTGGGATAAATCCCACTTGGTCGTGGTGTATAATTTTTGATGTGTTGTTGGATTCTGTTTGTTAGGATCTTATTGAGTATTTTAGCATCTATATTCATTAGTGATATTGGTCTATAATTTTCTTTACTTGTTGGGTCTTTCCCTAGTTTGGGAATCAAGGTGATATTTGCTTCATAGAATGTGCTGGGTAATATTCTTTCTTTTTCTATATTTTGGAAGAGGTTTAGTAATATAGGTACTCGTTCTTCTTTAAAGGTTTGGTAGAATTCTGACATAAAGCCATCTGGTCCTGGGCTTTTCTTTTTAGGGAGATTTTGTGTAGTTGATGCTATTTCAGAACTTGATATAGGCCTGTTCAAGATTTTCACTTCATTCTGGCTAAGTCTTGGTACGTGGCATACTTCCAGGTATTGGTTGATTTCTTTCAGATTTTCAAATTTCCGAGAGTAGAGTTTCTTCTAGTATTTGTTAAGGATTTTTTGAATTTCTGAGGGGTCTTTTGTTATTTCATCATTACCATTTCTGATTGATGAAACTAGAGATTTTATACTTTTTTTTTCTTTATTAGGTTGTCCAAAGGTTTATCCATTTTATTGGTCTTTCAAAAAACCAACTTTTGGACTTATTGATCTGTTGTATAATTCTTTTATTTTCAATTTCATTTAGTTCTGCTCTGATTTTGGTTATTTCTTTTCTTCTGCTGGGTTTGTGGTTGGAGTGTTCTTCCTTCTCCAGTTTTTTGAGATGTCCCATTAAGTTATTAACTTCCTCTCTTTTCGTTTTCTTGAAGAAGGCTTGCAGTGCTATAACTTTCCCTCGTAGGACTGCCTTTGCAGTATCCCAGAGGTTCTGGTAATTCGTGTCTTCATTGTTTTGTTCCAAAAATTTGATGATTACTTTCTTAATCTCGTCTATAACCCATCTATCTTTCAGCATAAGGTTGTTCAGTTTCCATGTTTTTTGTATGGGCATGCAGGTTCCTGTTGTTATTGAGTTCAATTTTTCTTCCATGATGGTCTGAGAAGACACAAGGAATAATTTCTATGTTTTTAAATTTGCTGAGGTTAGATTTGTGGGTTAGGATGTGGTCAATTTTGGAGTATGTTCCATGGGCTGATGAGAACAATGTGTATTCAGTTTTGTTGGGATGAAATGTTCTGTAGATGTCTGTTAAGTCCAGATGTTGAATGGTTGAGTTTAAATCTACAATTTCTTTGCTTAGCTTCTTTTTGGAGGATCTATCCAGCACTTTTAAAGGGTTATTAAAATCTCCAACTATTATGGAAGTGGAGGAAATCAAGTTGCTCGTGTCTGTTAGTTTCTCTTATAAATTGCGGTGCGTTCTGGTTGGGTGCAAAAATATTAATAATTGAAATCTCATCATATTGAGTATTACCTTTAACAAATATGAAGTGTTCATCCTTATCCTTCCTTATTTTGGTTGGTTTAAAGCCTATTGCATCTGTGAATAGGATTGCAACACCTGATTTTTTCTGCTTTCCATGTGCCTGGAGTATAGATGACCATTCCTTCACCTTGAGTCTATATTTGTCTTTTAATGTAAGATGTGATTCTTCCATGAAGCAGATATCTGGCTTGAGTTTATGTATCCAGTCAGCCAACCTGTGCCTCTTTAGAGGACAATTTAAACCATTCACATTAATTGAGAATATTGATAAGCCTTTCGAGAGTCCAGTGGACATTTTTAATCCTTTTGCGACTGTGGAAGTTGGAATTTGATCAAAATTTTCTGGATGGGTTTACTTTTGTGGTGGAGGATTATGTTGGTCTTTATGGAGGATAGGTCTGAGAATATCCTTGAGAGCTGGTTTAATTGCAGCCAATTTCTTCAACATGTGAATGTCATTAAAGTATTTAATTTCTCCATCATAAATGAAACTCACTTTAGCTGGGTACAGGATCCTCGGTTGAAAGTTATTTTGTTTTAGGCAATTAAAATTTGATGACCATCCTCTTCTAGCTTGAAAGGTTTCAGCAGAGAGATCTGTGGTTATTGTAATATTCTTCCCCTTATAGGTGATGGTTTTCTTTCATCTGGCTGCTTTCAGAATTTTCTCTTTCATATTAACTTTAGTGAAATTGATTATGATGTGTCTGGGGGATGTCTTATTTGGGTTGAGTTGTGCTGGAGTTCTGAAACTGTCAGCTATCTGAAATTACGAATCTCTTGGCATGTCTGAAAAGTTCTCTTTCATAATCTCATGGAGAAGAGACCCTGTGCCTTATGAAGTCACTTAGTCGCTTTCCAGGATCCCTATAAAATGAATATTGGTTTTCTTCTAATTATCCCAGAGCTCTATGAGAGAGTGGTCTGTGTTTGGCCTTTATTTCTCTTCCTCCCTGAGAGTTTGGGAGCTCTCAGTTTGAAAGCTTTGTCTTCAATGTCAGAAATCCTTTCTTCTGCTTGGTCCATTCTGTTACTGAGGGATTCTACTGTGTTTCTCAGATCTTTGAGGAATGCAACTTCTTGTCTCAATGTGTCAAAATCTTTGGTCATTTGGTCTTTGAATTTGTTGAATTCTTGAGACATCTTTTGGGTTACTGCTTGGAATCCTAATTTGATCTTGTTTGCTAACCAGATTCTGAATTCATTTTTGATATCTCAGCTATTTGTTTGTGCATGGGATCTTGTGCTGTGTCTGCCCCATTGTTCCTTGGGGGAGTTGATCTACTCTGATTATTCATATTGCCAGAATTTTCCCTTTGATTTCATCTCATGATTGTTTTTCACCGTTGCCTCTGGCCTTCCTCAGAGTTGGGGTGGTGTCTCTCTGAGATTAGACCTGAGGGGATCACTCTTTTGTTGTTGGATCTTTGTAGGGAGTGACCCTGTGTAGCTCTTCTGGGGCTGCCCCAGCCAGGGAGTTCTGGTTGTAGGATCAGCTCCAGAGTGCGACACCCCCGGATCCAGCAACAGGGCGTGGGGTGGTGCACACGGTTCTGGGAGTACCTGGCACCCAGTCACTTTGGCACAGAGGGCCCAAGGCTCCAGCAGTCTCTGGCTAGGAGAAGGGCTCCACGCAGAGGCAGGGAGGGCTCCGGTGGGCACATGGTACCAGAGTCCTGGCCAGACCAGTGAGCTTTGTGGAGTCAGGGAGGATACAGGAGGAGGATGCGCGGTTGTGCGGCTCCCAAAGTTCCTGGTCAGGGCATGGGGAGGCCCGGTGCAGCTCTTACCAGGGTTCGGGACTGCATAGCTTTACGGAGGTCCAGGAGGGTGCCGATCGCGTGTCCCAGTGCAGCTCTTCTGGAGGTGGGAGGATGCTGATCCCGGTCCCAGCGCCTTTCATGATTTATTCTTTAGTTTTGTTTTTGTTTTTGAGACAGAGTCTCACTTTGTCACCCTTGGTGGAGTGTTGTGGTGTCACAGCTCACAGTAACCTCAAACTCTTGGGCTTAAGAGATTTTCTTGCCTCAGCCTCCCAAGTAGCTGGGACCACAGGCACCCACCACAATGCCTGGCTAGTGTTTTTTTTAGAGACAGGGTCTCGCTTTAGCTCCAGCTTGTCTCGAACTCTTGAGCTCAAGCAATCCACCCACCTCAGTCTCCTAGAGTGCTAGAATTAGAGTTGTAAGCCACCACTCCCAGTCTATTCTTTAGTTTTAAAATAACAATAAAAAGAGCATAAATGACAGTATTAAAGATATTATCCAAATTCATAGAATATTTTATGCTGGAATCAAAAATGAACTATTACCAAATAAAACCTTATACCTTGCAGCTCATACCCTGTTTCCCTGTTTTAGCTTTAAAACACAGATAAAATTTCTTAAAACCTCACAGAAGATGACAGAATTAAAGTGACTCAAATTCTGTTTCTTTGTCTTTATTATCACTGTGCTATCACTTTTTATTTCACATCAACTGTGTAAATGCAAGAATACGTAATCCCACAAGGGCTGCTGCTGTGGACTGTACCCAGAAGAAAGTTCCAACTATTCCAAACCATCATGCTATTAGGAATCAACTCTGGAAACAGAGGCCTTTAGCTATGTCTTTGAGGATGTGGTTGGTAGCTAGGAACAGGCCTGTGTAACTGGGAGTTCCCCATTAACTGCCATACAGAATACAATGTTTATTAAGAACAGATAATGAAAAGGTAGTTGTACATTTAATATGATTATACATATATAATTATATGTGTATATAATTAAGGTCAATAAATAGTAATCAGAGCAACTATTCAGAACATAGACCAATATAAGATTCTGTCTTTGGAGGAGTGGTATTTTATCACTGACTTTTTAAGAACTGCAGGCGTGGCTTGGAGCTCATAGCACAGTGGTCATGGCGCCAGCCACATACATCGAGAGTGGCGGGTTTGAACCTGACCCAGGTCAGCTGAACAACTGCAACAAAAAAGTAGCCAGATGTTGTGGCAGGTACCTGTAGTCCCAGCTACTTGGGAGGCTGAGGCAAGAGAATCACTTAAGCCCAAGAGTTTGAGGTTGCTGTGAGCTGTGACACCATGGCACCCTACCCAGGGCAACATAGTGAGACTCTGTCTCAAAAAAAAACAAAACAAACAAAAAAAAAAACTGCAGGTGCTAGTGATAATACAAGTCAGACAAGCTTTAGTATCACCAATGTTTAAAATCCCCTACAGACGATGCCTCCTGACCTGTCCCTTAATTGTCTCCACGCAAGCCCTTGATCCTGGGAGAATGTATCTTGAAGGATCAGGAGGATAAGTGTCATCTAGTTACAAGGCTTAGTTTGCAGAGAGAAGACGGACTTCTCCCCACAGCTTGGCGTTGGCCTCTCTCATTGGTCATGAGGGTCTTCTTGACCAGCCCCTTCTGGACACAGGTCTGAGTCCTGCAGGGTTGGATGTTGGAAAGAGAAAGGGCTTTTGATTCAACCTCCAAGATTTTAGGGAATAACTAGCTCAGTTCAGGGTTCCTTACCAACACAGCTTTCCCGACAGCAACAGAAGTCATATCTCCCCCATCACTGTGGAACACCATGTGGCAGGAGGGACCCACCACGCATGGCAGAGGTGACAAGCAGGAGACAAGAGGAAATAGTGGCAGAGCCCAAGTAAGAGCTGACCCTAGGAGCAACCCTGCAGGCTTTCTCGGTGAAACATCAGGTACACTATAATTATCATATGGAATAAGATTTCTGTGGTCTAACAGTTAAATGAGAACTTTCTCAGACATTACCCTGTTTCAGCCTCCCAGTTGTTCCAAAAGGCGGATACCATCATTATCAGCCCTTCTTTCTAGTTTGAAAAGCCAGATCTTGAGAAAGTGATTGCCTTTACAAAGATCACAGAGCCAAGACTCAAAGGCTGTTCTTGTTAAGCTTGTGTTTTTCGGAGCGAATCTTGTGGTCTTACATGGGGCTGGCCAAGAAGAAACCATGAAATATGCACTAAAAATTCTGATACTGTTATGCAGTTAGTGAACATGTGACTTCAGATGCCATAAGGGGAAAGCTAAGGCCTCTCTTTCTTGCATTTTTAAAAACTGAGATGTGGGCGGCACCTGTGGCTCAGTGGATAGAGCACCGGGCCCATATACCAAGGGTGGAGGGTTCAAATACAGCCCCTGTCAAACTGCAACAAAAAAAATAGCTGGGTGCTGTGGTGGTGGGTGCCTGTAGTCCCAGCTACTCGGGAGGCTGAAGCAAGAGAATTGCCTAAGCCCAGGAGTTGGAGGTTGCTGTGAGCTGTGTGACGCCATAGCACTCTACTGAGGGTGATAAAGTGAGACTCTCTCTCTACCAAAAATAAATAAATAAATAAATAAATACAAATTGAGATGTAACTTCACAGAGCAAAGTGCACAACCGTATGTATGTAGCAGGTGGTACACACTGCCCCCAGCACCTCCCTCACCCACTCTCAGCAGCACCCACCCTGTCCTGGTAAAACCACTGTTCTGATTCTATCTCAGAGATTCATCTCAAGATTTCCTTCTTCTTTGCTTTTTTTTTTGGGGGGGGGGAGCATTTAAAATACCAAACAACTTATCAGACTGATATTTTTCATACAATTAAGCTCTCTTTGTAACTGATGTGGTGCTGCTCTACCTTGGAGCCTTTGTCTTTGCGGTCTCCACACCTGGAATGAGCCTTCCCCAGATAACTACAAGCTGCTCGTCTTCATTCAAGTCCTTTTTCTCAGTGAGGCCTTCCCTGAACAATCGCAATCCCTCCCACTGGCTCCACACTTTCCTCCATCTGACATAGCCCACATTTTCCTTAAGCAGTATGGCTTTTCCTCCACTCCCCCTGTCCCCATGAGACCACAAGCTCTGCGAGGACATGGCCATGGGCTTTTCTAGTCACAGGTTCTCCCTGTCCCTTCAAACTAGGGTATCAGTCAATATTTGTCTAAGAAGCCAGTATCATATAGAATGTCCCCCAAACCCAAGAAAATGACTCAAAACTTAGTCTGAACATTCACTTCAAGTTGGGAAATTAAAATATAATTTCATATATTGGAAATGATGAGCTCATTCTTCAATAGGTTGCCATGACTTGCAGATGTGAAGATGGACACCGAAGGAAAGGTTAAGACTTTCTGAGTGAGCAGGAATTCTAGCCTTACCATGTCCAAGGAATTCTAGTCGTACCATGTAACTTGGGCAAGTGAGTTTATTTCCATGAGCCAAGGTACATCTGAAAGCAGATGGAACTGTGTCCATAAATTGATAACAGATGCAAACAAACACACAAGACAGGATGAAGGGAGTAGGATTCTGATCTAGGGTTTATACAGTGTGTGAACTTGACTATGGCTGCTAAAACATTTTACTTACAGGCAATTCGATTTCAAAATAACCTAAAGAAAGGCTTTTCTTTTTTCATTTGTAGCATATAACAATTACTGCCTGTACACTGTGCAATTGAATATAATGTTGTAAACACTTTGAGCAATAATTAATCATTTTATTCAATAAACATTTGTTGAATGGTTCCTATGTATTAAACAGGGGACAGGTGCCTACTTCAGTAAACAAGACAGAGAAATCCTTTGCTCTCCTAGAGTGTCCATTCTTGAAGCCAGTTGTAGAGGGAGACAGATAGCAAACAGGTAAATAAAAATAAGAAATTTTTAGATAGTGATAAGCATAATCATCATCAAAAAAAAAAAAAAGTACTGGGAAGAAGAGGGCCTGTGTGTATTGAGGCTATTCTGGAAAATCTTTTGTGAGATGACATTTGAGCTCAGACCTAAATTATGAGAATGGTACAGTCATGTTTGTATAGGAGAAATGGCATGCCAGGGAAATGGCATGTGCAAAGGCCCTGAGACAGGGTAAGCTTGGTGTGTGTCATGAAGGGTCAGTATACTCAGAACACAGAGAGAGAGGTGAGAAGGTGCGGGGATGAAGTTAGAGATGGGCCCAATTATTAAGATCTAGTCTGCCAGGGTAGGAAGTATCAAAGACAATGAGATGACATTAAGTGGTTTTAGAGAAGCTGAGTGATGTGGGCATGTCCTGATCTCACAATGAAAAAGGAAAGAAAATATGATCCAGTTTGCAGATTCCTTTGTCTGGAAGATGCTTAGTAAATATCTTTTGATTGCATAAACACAAGAATGAGTGAAGGACTCAATCATGTGAGTGAGCAAAGATAGAGGGGCAAGGGCACTGACCTCCACCTGGAGTTAGAAGAGGCAGCTGTACCACCTGCTGGTGGTGTGACCTGGGGCAGTTCATAAAACACAGTTTTGAACCTCCATTTCCACTTCTTAGTAGAATGAGGTAATTCCTCCCTCAACTGTGTGGTGAAGATCAGACCAAAGAGTGTGAAAGGTGCACATTTAAAGGATGGTGGGTGGGAATGGAGATCATAATAACTTTTGGGGTTGTATTAAGCTGCAATGGCATGCCTTGATTTTAACCTTGAAGCCTTTGATATTTGTGAATTGTTCAAAGTTTTGTTTGGAACCTATTGTACTTATCAGCCTGCCTTCCCTCTGCTGGGTGGTTTGTGCCCCTCTTTGTAAAGCAAGGCTGCATTTATTTACTCCTGAAAGCCCCCAGAGGGAACCCCCAGCTCCTGTACACAGTAAAAGTCCTTGATCCTTGCCTTGGCACCAAACAGCTGACAAATGCTTTCAGAGATGTTATCTTCTCTGATCCTGGCAGCTCCTTAGAGGAGGCAGGACAGATTCCATTTCGCCTGCTGGAACTCCACTTCTGCCCCATCGCATCTCCGGAGACTCACAGCCAATGTTTTCCAGGCTAAAAAGTTTTTGGCTTGTCCTCTTAGGGAGAGGAGCAGCGTCTCTCATGTTGTCAGAGTGGGAAGGGGTCTCAGCCACCAGGGACGTGGTACCAGTGTGGAGGGCTCCTGAGGCACCACTGAATTTTCGTGACAGTGTCGCCCACTGTGTCCCTGTCCCCTTCACCACTTACTCCCCAAGTCATCAGGGCCAGCAGGTAAGGACATGACATTGATAAGATGTAGATGGCAATAGTATAGCAAAAATCAGGACGGCTTTCCCGGGGAAGTGCAAGATGGCCCTTCTAGAGTCCAACTGACACAGGGCTTCAGCAAGAGGAAACTGAGGAGAGTGGCCAAGTAGAGCATTAGCCCTGGGCTGGCACCCTCCGGGCTGAGCCCGTGCTCCCTGGGGGTATGAAGTTGGGGGGCAGCAGGAAAGGCAGGCTTGGGAGTCAGGCAGACTCATCAGCTCTGCTGTCTCTCACTCACAAAGGGTTGGGTCCCTGTCTCAGCCTTTGTGGCCTGCCTGTGACATAGGAAGGAGGGTCCTGAGGATGAGTGCTCTTCCGCATGGTGCCCGCGCTCCCTCCACACTGCTACTTTGGGTGGTGTCTCTCCAGCTTCTTGCCAGAGTTGGGGTTTGGTGTTGGGGTTTCCAGCTCAGAAGATCAGGACAGAAAGACATCTTAATCACCAAATAGTTCTCACAAACCAGCCTTTGCTGAGCTGTTTGCAATGAGTCAGGCACACCTAAATTATACTACCCTGGAATCCAAAAAGGGCTGAAAATCAAGAAACAGTGTACTGGGGGCAAAACACTTTTGGGGGTATGGTACCGCTCTCCTGCCCTCTCCCCTCAAGCTCTTGCAAAAAGTAAATCCATGAGAGATGCTTGCCTGGACCCAGAGAGCAGCCAGCTGCCCTGTCAGGGCAAGGAGGGCCCAGGACTGCCCTCACCATGCCCCCCAGGATCGAGGTGGTAGGGGAGATGGAGTCACGCTGTGCAAAAGGATTTACAGCACGGTTCCTTTACATATACATCTGCTGATTTCCAAAAAATGGAAAGATGCACTTGTGTCCTTGACTGGGGGGGGACACAGGAATCTCAAAACCGTTGAAATATTTAAGAGTTTTTGCTTGTCCTGGTGGGGGTGGGCAGTGGCCCTACCTTCAGTGCCTTTCTTCCAGGTCGTATTAAAATACATTGTGCATTCCCTGAGCACGCACTCATTTTGTGAAGGGTGAGATGAGGATGGTGAGGGGACAAGGGGGCATGCTGAAGGTATTGGGGGGGGTGTGTCAGACTCGCATTTATCCTCAGTTCACAGGGACTCTGAAACCTTAGAAAGAATGTTAGGGAAGTTATGGGAGGGGGCACCATGCCGCGTTGTACGGCCCTGGCTCTTGAATGAGCACATGGGCTGAGAGAGATTCCCTAACAGGGCCCTAGGCTTTACTGGGACTTAGAGTCTGGTCACTTACCCATGATAGTCCATGTCCCCTTCCTGTTGGGAACTGGTGACACTCACCCCACTCACGTTTCCCCCATCTCAAGCTTGTAATAGATAAACTCATGCACAGTACCGAGGGGAAGAAGGAGGAAAAAGAACACCTTTGAGAGTATTGAGAGAACACACTCACACTTCTTGGGTGTGGAATCACCTGGAAAGCAGCTTTTGGGTAAGTCTTGCCTGAGGGCTAACTTAAGGTTTTCAGATTTGGCCATAACAAAAGCAATGCCTCCTTCTACAGGAAGGAGTGAGGGCTGTTTGAGACAGCTTAGCTCACACTGGGGTGAGGGTTTTGTAAACAAGGCAGAGTCAGAAAGGACAGAGGTTGATGGATAACTAGGCATTAGTGGAATCTGGTGCCGCTCTCCGGTCTCTCCCCATCCCCTCCTCTTTGGCGCGTCCCCTGTCTCCCACTGGCACTCATCTTTGTTCCCCTCCAGTGATTCAAGAGGTAGGGATGGTGGGAGAGTCCTTATAGGAGATTCAACCTTGGGACCCCTTTCACCAGAGAGACAAGGAATTGTCTAAACAACCTGTCACATGAAAGATCAGCCTCTGTTTTCTGTGCTGAGAAGTGCTATGAGATCACTGTTAGCAAGGGGGATGAGAAATCCCTTTAATCTTGGCCTGTTTCTTTTAAGCAGTGCTATCTCTCTAAAGATGCCTCCCTGGTGAAAATACTGAGTGCCCACCACCTGATCCCTGTCTATTTGCAGAGCAGAGGACCCTTCTCCCCCACCCACCCCCAGGCCTGCTCAGCGTTCTGCACCTTTGCAAATGGTGGCTTTCCTATTGCTCCAGAAAATGGATTCATCGTAACCTGGGCCTTGGCAAAAAATGTCAATTTTGACACCATAGTAGAAATGAGAGGGCTGAAACCATCTTTGTGTGCAAAGTTAAAAGGTAACGTGGTAGTGGAAGACCAAAGTCTTTGGCATCAGCCAGAACGGAGTTCAGATCCTGTCTCTACTACTGAGAAAGCTGCATGCCTTTGGGCAAATGATTTTCTCTTTAAATACCTTCTTTCCATGCTTCTTGTAAAGATTAAAAATAATGGATATAATGTGCCTGGAACATAGCACGTACTGAATATGTACATGATAATTATAGCAATCTTATTTCAAGTTGTTTGCAACACAGTCCTCAAAAGGTTATTATTACATATGTGCTCTTAATTGATGCGTTTAGGGAGTCAATCAACACATAAGGATGTATACGGAAGATATACTGAATGTCAGTAAGATTAATAAGCAAAGACTTATGCCAGGGCCTGAACTTAGAATTTCATTTTTTTTTATTATTAAATCATAGCTGTGTACATTAATGCAATCATGAGGCACCATACACTGGTTTTATAGACCGTTTGATACATTTTCATCACACTGGTTAACATAGCCTTCCTGGCATTTCCTTAGTTATTGTGTTAAGACATTTATATTCTACATTTACTAAGTTTCACATGTACCCTTGTAAGATGCACTGCAGGTGTAATCCCACCAATCACCCTCCCCTCTGCCCATCCTCCCCCCTCCCTCTCCTCCCTCTCCCCCTTCCCCCTATTCTTAGGTTGTAACTGGGTTATAGCTTTCATGTGAAAGCCATAAATTAGTTTCGTAGTAGGGCTGAGTACATTGGATACTTTTTCTTCCATTCTTGAGATACTTTATTAAGAAGAATATGTTCCAGCTCCATCCATGTAAACATGAAAGAGGTAAAGTCTCCATGTTTCTTTAAGGCTGCATAATATTCCATGGTGTACATATACCACAATTTATTAATCCATTCGTGGATCGATGGGCACTTGGGTTTTTTCCATGACTTAGCAATTATGAATATGGCTATGATAAACATTCTGGTACAATATCTTTGTTATGATGGGATTTTTGGTCTTCTGGGTATATGCCCAGCAGAGGAATTACAGGATTGAATGGCATATCTATTTTTAGATCTCTAAGTGTTCTCCATATATCTTTCCAAAAGGAATGTATTAATTTGCATTCCCACCAGCAGTGCAGAAGTGTTCCCTTTTCTCCACATCCACGCCAACATCTCTGCTCTTGAGATTTTGTGATATAGGCCAGTCTCACTGGAGTTAGATGATATCTCAAAGTAGTTTTGATTTGTATTTCTCTGATGATTAAAGATGATGAGCATTTTTTTACTGTGTGTCAAACGGTCTATGAAGCTAGTGTATGATGCCCCATGATCATATCAATGTACACAGCTATGATTTAATAAAAAAAAAGAAATATTACTATTTCTTACAATAACAGGGAAATATGTCAACACCACACTTTGATAATGGACAGATAATTCAGACAAAAAATAAATAAATAAAAGAAGCAGATGACTTGACCAACACCAAAAAAAAAAAAAAAGAAAGAAAGAAAGAAAAAAAGAAAAGAAAAGAAAAGAAAAGAAAAGGTATTTGTAAGGTTGATCTTTTATCTAATCAGAGCCACAGCAGTCTGGGTTGCAAATTACTCTGATAGTTTTTGTTGTTAGGGAGTTTAGTGAGAACGAGAGTGTGTTTTCTTATGGGCATTGGACCAGCTCAGGATGCTTCTGGCTGTGTCCTTGCACGGCCTTGATTCTGTGTGCTCACGCTGGGGTCTCCTTCACTCCTCCTTAAGTGGTTCTCAACCTGGGGGTCCTGACCCCTTTGGGGGTTGAACGGCCCTTTCCCCTTTCACAGGAGTCACCTAAGACCATCAAAAAACACATATTTCTGATGGTCTTAGGAATTGAGACAACTCTACTCGTGTGTGGGGGTCACCACAACATGAGGAACTGCATTAAAGGATCACGGCATTAGGAAGGTTGAGAACCACTCAAGGATGTTGGTTAGGGTCCATCCTAAGGGCTTTGATTTAACTTAATCACCTCTTCAAAGGCCCTTTCCCCTTTACAGTCACATTCTCATGTACTGGGCTTAGGACTTCAACATACGAATGTCGCAGCAATACAACCAAGCCCATAGCACCCCCATCTTGAGCAGGGGTGTCTGCCATGGTTATCTGGTTCC
This sequence comes from Loris lydekkerianus, assembly GCA_963574355.1. Classification (NCBI taxonomy): domain Eukaryota; kingdom Metazoa; phylum Chordata; class Mammalia; order Primates; family Lorisidae; genus Loris; species Loris lydekkerianus. The sequence continues at coordinate 3,318 of CAUYPK010083687.1, read as the reverse complement.
TGACACCCATTTTACATTGGTAAAGTGTTAGGTAGCTAGACAGGTACACCCAAAAACACACAAACACATAAAAAAAAAACAAAAAAAAAAAAAAAAAAAAAACAGCCCCCGGCAATTGTACCTGATTTAGATGATTTTTTAAAAATTATCTATTCACAACATTTCTGACACCATATTTCTGAGTGTGTATATTTTCACCAACAACCGAGCCTCCAACTCTGTAGACACCAACCAGGTGTCCTACAAACCTGCCAAATTCGGTGTGTGTGGCTGGCGCCCTACTCACTGAGCTGCAGGCGCTGCCCATCACTTAGGGACTTTTAGGGAGGGTCCATTATGAAGGCATGACGTGTTAAATCATTGGCCACTGGTGATTAACTCAATTCCCAGCTCACCCCAAGAGGTCTGGGTGTTGGTGGGGCTGACAGTTTCTGCCTTCTGCCCAGGAAACTTCCCACATCCACATCTGGATGCTACATCTGGTGGCCATGACTTCCAGCCACCTCATGAACACACAAAAAAAGACAGCCTTATTATTGTGGAAATTGCAAAGTGTCAGGAGCTCTTGTATTACTGGTCAGGGATCAAAATCTTACTTTGTAATAGTGAGATCACTCAGGAAACTGGTAGGGTGTGAGGCAATGACTTTCAACCAGTGTGCTGGGGCACACTGGTGTGCCCCAAGAGGGTCTCAGATGAGCCTTGAAATATTTTAAAGCATTAATTCAATTATTTTCAAAAGAAGTTTAAAGCACAGTAAGTATATTCTTTCTAACTGCTTTTTGATCAACTACAGTGGAAGTTTGACTACAGGTTCAAGTGTGCTGTGTGATTAAAAAAAAAAAAAGGTTGAAAAACACTGGTTTTAGGAGTTTTGTGACAGGACCAAGGGGAAGAGATCAAGTGTGTATACCTGTCTCTGTGTGTGTCTCACTGTGTTATGTAAGACAGAATCTGGGAAATTAAACCTCAGCATGCTAACACAGAGACTGGGATGAAGGGGGTTTTAGAAGGAGAATGTATCTTTCGTGTAAGAGGAATGTAAACAATTTTGACTGGTGGGCTGACTGGGGATGGGAGAGGCCCGGGAATGTGTTGTCACCGCTCCAGCTGAGAGGTGAGCCTGCTTCCACTAGCCTTCAGTCACGGACGGCGTGGCCCTTGCTTTCAACAGAAACAGATAGAGGCGTCCCCATCTGCCCTCTGTATATCTGTCTTTGGAGTGAGGGCTGATCCAATTAGGAGCTCAGTGGCAGTGCTGAGATAACCCTAAGTGACCTAGAGTCACAGTGAGCAGATCAGAGGGTGCCCTAGGTGAGAAAACCGAGCTGAGTCCCAGCCAGGAACCAGTGTCAGTGGCAGCAACATAACTGAGCCATCTCAAATGCTCCCACTCAAATCAACCCTCCAGGTAACAACAACAGCTCTACCCAACGCTGGGCAGCAGAGGAGCCCCCTTCCTGGTCAACCTGCATACCTGGAGGAGGTGATAAGGTGAGTTTTAGCCTTTAGGACAGATTGTTACACAACAATAAATAATTGAAATTGTCCTCATGACCTTACCATGGAAATTTTAAAACATAAACCAAAATATTTTGAGTGTTGAGTGCAAGGAAATAACCAAGAGGTATTTAGACACAGAAACATAAATGTTTCAGGGAAATTATTTTAGATAAGTCCTCTCTGAATTTAAAGTGAAAATAAAGACTCCAGTTTTAGACACATTCAATCTAGCATACTTTTTACATATTCCAAAGGGATTGAATTAATTTAATTTGGTTTTTAATTTTCTATATACCAGTATAGAATTCAAAGAAATTCAAACTGGAGATAAAAATTTTTGAGACATTTGTCTGTAGAAGGCATTTAAAGTTATATGATAAACATTTATCACCTTGAGTGCAAATTCTGAGAGGTAATAGAGTTGATAGCAACAAGGAGGCTAGGAAAGGTGTTTGGAAACAGAAATGTAACTGTGCACAGGAAAATCAGGCAGGAGCAACAGCTGGTCTTGCATAAGTAAGCGGAGTGAGGGAGGACAGCGGCACAATAATGGTAAGAGTCACACTTTTTTTTTTTTTTTTACCTTAAATTGCCACACATATAGTATATTCAGCAAGTCTCAGAAAAATAGTAAACATTTCACTGCAAAGGAACAAGTTATAAAGGAGAAGAATTTGAGAGAGAAAATACTCTTTTGTGGCAATTGGAGGTCAATGCAGGCAGAGGTGAGACTGTGCGGAGGCAGAAAGATCCTGTCAGCTCACCAGTGCACAGGTGTATCTACCTGCCGGGAGTGTCCACATGGTCTACGATTTCTGTATTTCATCATCTTCAGCAGAACGAAGTTAAATCGTGTGGTTGTGCATGCTGACAAGATATGACATATGCTACGATATCTGGTTTTAAAGACTCAGAGAATATTAGGTCTATTCTCTCTAATGAGAAATGGGGCTTTTACTTGAAAGTGAGATTATCATATCATATAATACCATAGCATACGTACACGCACACAAAAAAGGTAATCCCTTTCTATAAAGATGTTGAGATACAGAAGTTGTGCCCAGTATGAAGGTGACTCACATCACTCAAGTAAATGTGCCTAACTGTTACTGACAACACAGATTTGATTTCACTGATATGAAGCATCTGTAATAATCAAAGTGATAGAAGCAGAGGGTAGAGGTTGTGGTTGCCAGGAGCGAGGGGTGGTGGGAATCAGGATCTGCTCAAAGAGTCTAAAGTCTCAGATACGGTAGGTAAATATGGTATTGTATACTTAAAAATTCTTAAGAAGGTAGCTCTCACTCACATTTAGTGTGCTTACACCAAGAAGAAATAATTATTGCTAGGAAGCTTTGGAAAGTGTTTAATACTTTATGATTATATCATGGGTGTTTGTACATGTACAAACTCATGAAATTGTATGTGTTACATATGTAAAGTTCTTTGTATATGAATGACACTTCACTAAAGCTGTTCATAAAAACAAAATAAAATTCAAAGCATCTTCAAAAGGGCCAAATTATTTACTACTAAATAAAAGCTGAAAAGTTAAATCAACTATTGAGAATTCACTACTCAGGAGTCTGGTGCAGGAGGATCCCTTGAACCTAGGAATGCAATGTTACTGTGAGCCAGGCTGTCCAGTCTACCCAGGGCAGCAGAGTGAGACTGTCTTAAGAGAGAGAGAAGGAGAGGGAGAGGGGGTGGGGGAGGGGGAGAGAGAGAGAGAGAGAGAGAGAGAGAGAGAGAGAGAGGAGGAGGAGGAGGAGGAGGACGAGGAGGAGCCGGAGAAGGAGCACGAGGAAGAGCGCC
>CAUYPK010083681.1:0-36552 GCA_963574355.1 Loris lydekkerianus | reverse complement strand
GGAGGCCCGCCGGGGGGTGGGGCCTCTCCCTGCCTGGAGGATGCTGGGAGGCCAGCCTGGGTGGTTGGGCCTCTCCCTGCCTGGAGGATGCTGGGAGGCCGGCCTGGGGGTGGGGCCTCTCCCTGCCTGGAGGATGCTGGGAGGCCAGTCTGGGTGGTGGGGCCTCTCCCTGCCAGGAGGATGCTGGGAGGCCAGCCTGGGGGTGGGGCCTCCCCTGCCAGGAGGATGCTGGGAGGCCAGCCTGGGGGTGGGGCCTCCCCTGCCAGGAGGATGCTTCCTTGTTAATGCCAACAGTTATGCACGGACCCTTCTCTTCCCACTCCATCCCACTCCTTTGGTCAAATGAGACTTCAGTAAATGTGGTTTTGGAATGTTCTTTCTCTGGCTAACTGGCCAACTTCCATGTACAAATTCCTTTTTGGGAGAGGAACAACTATGTGAAGCTTGAAAAAAGGGAATTTTCTGTGTTGTTGTGTGGCCCAAATCACTGATATTCTGTGGGCCTAAAGATCAGCTTCTCGTGGTGCAAACTTTGTGAGGCTCCAGCATCCACTCTTTTGGAATGAGGAAGAAATAGGCAAAGAATCCCAGAGTAGTAATATGGGGTGTGGGGAGAATCCTGGTTGTCACAGGATGGAGAGGAACAGGTGAGCAGAGCGAGTGGCTTTAACCTTCAACCAGAATGGGACATGTGGGTGCCTACGGATGTGTCCAGCTGGGCTCACCCATCAGATACAGGGACTCACCTTGTTTTTGTTGGACAGGGCATGGAAGGGAGGTTCTAGGGCTATTAGGAAGAAGGGCTGTGAATAGGGGAGGAGCACAGACTGATCAGGTTTGTGCAGTGCACACTGACCCCTGTAATCCAAAGACAGGTTATGACAGCCTCAGTATTTTCAGATTAGAACGGCAGGTCACTGAGAGGGTCACTGAGAGGGTCACAACAAAGCTTATAAGTGGCTAAACTGGAACTCAGAGGCTGTGGTTTAAGGCATTCTCAGAGTGGCTGAGAAGTGCCAGTGTTTCTAGGTTCTACCCCAAGGCGATCCTGTAAACTATGATCTCACCCACTGGGGCCCAGAAGACCCCACTCTTAAGGTCACCACTCCTCTGGCCTCCTGGGTCTTGGTGTGGCTTTTCTCCCTCTGCCCTTCTCTGTATTCTGGATACCTCCTTTCTCTGAAGGGCTTGGACTTCCTGGGGTCTCACTGGAAGCTCTGGTGTGAACTGTAAAATTCACCTGTTGGTTCCTGCAGGGATCTGGGGTGTGCACTGCTTCTGATGAGGCTGTGAGTCCGAGCTGGGCCATGCTGCAGCCCAGTACCCCTGCAGGTGTGGATTGGAGCAGTGACTGGGGCTCGCAGGTCCTGGAGTGGAGCAGTGGCTGGGGCGCGCGCAGGCCCTGGCAGTGGTGCAGCCACTGCTTTGGAAGCCCAGGCTCGACTTCTCTCCAAAGCCTGTTTTCTGGAAGAATCTGGCACCTGGAGTTCCAGATGAAAGACTCCAGCAGTGATGCCAGGGCAGACCATCAGCAGCATTGCAAGGGAGTGAGGGCAAATTCCTTCTCATCATCCCACCAGGAGCCGCCTGGCTAGGGGTCTTGGGACGCTCCGTGAGCTGTGGGCTTACCCTCCCACAGTGAAAAACGGGCAGTGATTTCACACAGAGCCCACCACCTCTGCTCTGGTTGGATTCTAGGTACCTGCTCTACGAACTCCTAGAAAGACACATTGTCCCAGGAGAAAATCCCCCAGCAGTCGACTATGACAGCCAACTCTCTGGAGGTCTTGAAGATGAAGCAGGAAAGTCCGTGAAAGCTGTAGGAAGGGAAGGCCTCTGACAGCGGTGCCCCTGCCAGGGCCCTGTGTGGGGTGAGCCTGCCTGACAGCTAAGAGTATACAGAGGCTGGCAGCTGGGAGGTGAGCTTGAAGGGCCAACTGAGCAGGGCCTGGAACCTGGAGGGAGCCACCTGGCTCACCCATTCCCTTGCCTGGGCTGCTCTCCCCCTTCTTTGCCCACTGATATTTTACTCACCTGAACGGCCTTCTTTTCCATGAAATCTTTGTTCCCTGCAAGGATCCACTGCTGTCTTCCACATACCTGCATTGGAGATAACACCCCGTTCGAAACTCCCCCATGGCTTTGCACGGACTTTCTCAGCCCTGGGGCCGTGTTGGGCTGATCATAGTGCATCTATGGTACTGGGAGCACCACACGCACTTGCCTTCCCCTGAGCCAGCAGGTGCCTCATTTGGAAGGAAGGCTGCTGGGCCCTCAGGAGGAGGCCAGAGCTGGGTTTCCCACGTCTCTTCTGGGTCTTGGGAGGAGCCCTGGCTTAAAGACCCATTGAGAGCTGTTCGCTGTCTGTGCCAGCTATTTTCAGTTTGGGGTGAGCAGTTGGGAGAGGATGACTCAGACTGTGAGCAAAGGGAGGAGGCTGGAGGCAGGTGTAGCATCCCAGCGGTGGGCACTGCGTTTCTGAGGGCTGCCCCAGCAGTACTGTGAGGGGACCAGAGCCATCCCTAGATGAGCTAGTGGGGCATCACCATGGGCCATAAAAATAGATTAATCCTAACGCAGGAGTTGCTGGAGAAGGGGGTTCTTACATATGAACGCTACATGGAGCCCACTGTCCTCACCGACAAGTGCCTGGGTTCTGGTAGGGTTTCCATAGGGCAGAGGTTCTGCTCCAGGGATGTCCATCAGGGCCATCCCTCAGCTGGGAGATGTTCCCAAGAGGGGCTGCTCCTATTTACCAGATGACCCTCCCGAGATTAAGTGTGGCTGGAGTCTCCCTTATGTGGCTTCCCCTCCCATGCCCTTGTTGTGGACCAGCTCAACTGGAGCCCATAGAGAGGGGTCTCAAGGGTTCCCCATGTGGCATTTATTCTGCTAGAACCACCTGAGCTCACAGCTGGCTCTGACCACCCCTGTCTACAGAGAGCAGAAGGCAGCTCACTTAAGTCAGAGAGTGCTGTGGCCGCCTTCTACCTGCCCTGCATCTACCGGTCTTCAGGGTCAGCCTTCTTCTCTATCCTCTCCCAGTCACCTGTCCTCTGGGAAGGATGCATGGGCCACTGGGGACTCTCCCTCTCACCTCTCCTACTCCTGCCCAGAGCTCTTTTCTTCCTTGAGAGACGAGGCGACCTGGCTTCCTTCTCTCTCCATGTCCTGTGTTCAGTGGCAGGAGTGTTTAACTCAAATGACGGAGGACTCACTGTGGTTACAACTGCTTGCCTTTAACTCACTTCAGCCATCAGCTAACAAACTGTCCTTCAACAGCACCAAGAGTGCTCGTCTGCTCATTGGCTGTGGCGAGGGCAGCGTGTGGGGAGCTGTCTGGGATCTAGGAGGAGATCACTATAACATGCCCTCCTTCTGCCCAGTGACTGGCTGCCCATCAGGACCAGGGACCAGCGTCCTCCAGCCAGCTCTGGACCCCGTGCCCAGCACAGAGCCTGCAGGAGTAATTACTGAGGGACCCACAATTTTGTAGCTTTGGAGTGGAGATGTTCTTGATGAGTAGCTAACTTTGCTTAAGGAGGTAACATCCTGACCTTGACCTTGAGGTAGCACCATTGTCAACAGAGCTGCAGGGCGGTGCTCGGGCTGCCTGCCTCTGTCACACCAACTTGCAAAAAGGTCCCGGGAATATTTACAGTTGGTCTTTAAACAGCAGTGGATATGAATAAAAGAGCAATATCTCACATCATTAGTCCATAAATATGCAGTTTAGTTTTATTTGTCAAATAAAATAACCTGGGATTGAGCGGTCTTGCTGAGAGACACAGACACACATACGCCCGTCTCTTTGCCCTGCCTCCCCCCTCCCCTGTCTGTAGCCCTGCAGGGACGTTCTTTCCTCAGGTGTTCCCACCTCCTGCTCTTTCCTAGCATTCCAGGGGGGAGTCAGGTGGTTTGATTCCCTCAGCCAAATACCCAGACTGTCATCAAGGTCACTGGCTCAAGCTCCTTGGGGAAGGGACAGCTGGAGTCCCCTCCTTTGCTTTCCTTGCTTGGAGGAGCCTCATTTTATTCTAGAAAAGTTGTGGTGTCTGCTTGGGGCTGGGAGTTGGCTCTGGTGGTTGTGGGGGACCATGCTGTGCTCCCCACAGAAGCAGAGCAGGCAGGCTGCACTGCACCCAGCTCCACGTCACCTCTCAGAGTACAGATGGGCATGTGGAGGGTGGCAGGGGTCCTGCCATGTGAGCAGGAAGCCAGGGTTGTTACGTCTCCCCAGGGATATGAGACTTCTCAGTGCGGGGTGCCTGTTTCCATCTGGCTCTGGGTAGGAGAGGCCTAGGGTACAGGATGCGCCTGGGCGTTCCCTAGTCATGGGGACCCCCTGTGTGCAGAGTTAGGTGTCAGGTGGAATGAGAGGCATAGGCTGGCTCCTTGTTAGTGGGTATGGGTGGGTGATGGGGTCCTATCTCTCTGTAATGCTGCCTGTGCTCCATGAGTCTCTGAAGGGGACACTTGAACTTCATCTGACCTGGGTGCCGCACAGAGAAAGCAGGAGAAGGTCAGATCTGAGTTCTAACAGCTGTTGGTAACTTTTTTTTTTTTTTTTTTTTTATTGTTGGGGATTCATTGAGGGTACAAGAAACCAGGTTACACTGATTGCATTTGTTAGGCAAAGTCCCTCTTGCAATCGTGTCTTGCCCCCAAAAGGTGCCCCCACCCTCCTCCCTCCTTCCCTCTCTCTGCTCTTCCTTTCCCCACACTTCCCTCCTTCTGTCTTTCTCTGCTCTCCCCTTGCCCAACCCCCCGCCATGTCCTTAATTGTCCTCATATCAAAATTGAATACATAGGACTCATGCTTCTCCATTCTTGTGATGCTTTACTAAGAATAATGTGTTCCACTTCCATCCAGGTTAATACAAAGGATGAAAAGTCTCCATTTTTTTAATGGCTGAATAGTATTCCATGGTGTACATATATCACAGCTTGTTAATCCATTCCTGGGTTGGTGGGCATTTAGGCTGTTTCCACATTTTGGCAATTGAGCTGTTGGTAACTTTTAAAAGCAGAAGCTAAAGACGTTGTATCCCATCAATACCCAGTGTTGCCAGGACTCAGTATATGAAATCTTAACTTTATCTCAAATGGCGGTTCTTTTGCAAACAGGACCTGGACTTTAGTTGGAAAACATTCTCTTTAGTAAAGTATCACAAGAATGGAAAAGCAAGTATCCAATGCACTCAATACTAACATGACCCCAATAGATGAACTAATACACATTCACACAGAGGAAAACTCAATTCAATTCAAGGTGGGGGAGGGGGGGACTGGGGAGGAGGGGAAAGAGAAGGCAGACAATGCGTACAAGGTAAGGGTGCATGGTATACCTTCCGGGTGCAGGACACAGCTACAACAGGGACCTCACCTAACAAACACAAACATTGCAACCTAATCGTTTGTACCCTCCTATGAATCTGAAATCAAAAGAAAAACAACAAGCAGAACCTGGACTTCCAAATCAGCTTTCATTTTATAAGGCTCTGAGGCCAAGCCTATCAGGGAGACTGAGGGATGCGAAGGTGACACTGGAGGGTCCGAGGCGGCCCCAGCTACCCTTTAATGCTCACCCATCCAAACCCAAGACTTTATGGTTAAGTGTGGGGCTTCTGATTTTGCTCTTGCTCTCCTTGTAGGCTCAGCTTTTGCTTCCCTTTCTGTCCTCATGGTGACTATGATTAAATAGTCCTAGATTTTAGACTGGTGAGTCACCGGCACCCTCTAACACGTAGGGCCCTAATCCATGAATAGGGCGTAGCTTTCTGTTAATATGACTTCTCCTTACTGTGCCTCTGAGAGATATTTATGTCTGTAGATGCCAGGTTTTATTAAACAAACCCATGTTATGTTTTTAAGAAAGAAGCTGGTAATGGAATGAAATTCAAAGCTGTTGTATTTTTTTTTTTTCCCCCCATCCTAACCCTCTGTCTTCAAGGCACTCTGGAGGTAGAAGTGTACAGGCTGAGAAAAGAAACGCTGTAGTCTTCTCAGGGGTACAGAAGAGACACAGAGAGTTAAAATAATTGTACAAAGTGGAAGAAGGGCCGACATTGTACAGAGTCAGGCTTTCTTTATAACCCAGCTGTGGCCGCAATGCATGAGCTGTGCAGATGTGCTCAACATCAGCTCTGGGCTGAGAGTTTTGTTTTGAACCAGGGAAGTTTTGCAGCGACTGCTGGGACGTTTGATAAGAGCAGAATGACCCTGACATGATTTGTGGGGATGGTCTTTGGGACGGGGACGTGGGAGGGGGCTGGCTTTTCTGTTGCCTATCTCCCAGGAAATCTTCCCCTTTCACTGTCCTTGGAGTCTCATGTTTTAAAGTGATGGTCATTTTCTTGGTGCCAAGATACTGTTTTTGTGCTCAAGCACTTGTCAGAAATGGTGACATAAGACAGAAACTTACACTACTTGCCATGAACAAAAAGGAATGTGTCTTGTTAGCGGCACAGGCAGGATACACAGCCCAGGCCAGCAGGCTTTTATTGCTTTTGTGCAGGCAAGGAAAATATCAGCTGGTTCGATGGATGCTATATCCTTGAAGAAACAGGCAGGGTTTAACCCAAAGCTCTAGAAACAATGGGTTTCTGATGGCCTCTTCCTTGCCAACCTCCAGATGTGGACAGTTGGTGGGGTGGGCTGGAACTCTTGCGGTGGCATCTGAGTGACAGAGCATCTGCACGCAGGTGAAATAAACATCCTGGGGCACTTTGCTTAGCCACGGGAGACACGCCAGGTGTCAGATCCTGAGCTGAGCGTCTTCCAAGGTACGAACGCAGCCCTGGTGCAGCCCCACTCAAGAAGACCATTTTCAAGGCCAAGTCTACACCTGTAAGCATCTTCCTCTTGGCTTACACGGGTCTTGGACACACACATTTCTATATGCGAGGGATGGGGTTGTCTCTCCCTGTCAGACAATCTGGCTGTGCTAAAATGATCTGGTGTTCATTTCAGCCCTTTGTAGTCACGACTGAGGACGTTTTTCCTCAAATGCTTCGTTTAAGCTCAGCTATAGCACCGTGTGGGTTTGCCTATCATGAAAACAGCCAAATAAAAGTTTCATGAAAAGTATTTTAAAAGACAGCTATTGATGATAAATAAAAGTGTCATGGAAGGTTTAAAAATGCAGAAACCCGTTAGCCTGGGTCTGCCTTCTGTAAGCTCCCTTTGGGGCAAGCTGAGCTCTGTCCCTCAACCCAGGTTGTAAGAGAGTCCTTTTCTGGGCCTGGGAGGGAGGGGTCACAACCAGCCCTGGTTTACCTGGAAGTCAGAGGTCAACCCTGACATCACCAGATGAGGGAGGAGCTTTGCCTTCAAACGATGCATTTGAAACTTTTATAAAACACCCCTAAACTTCTTCCAGGAACAAAAGTTTTAAATGAGGGAAAGAGCCTCAGCTATTTCAAGGTCTTGGATTCATTCCCTTTCTGGCATTTGTGAGCAGCCGTGCAGATTTTTTCCTCCAGAAATGGAGGAAGACTGATTTAGCAAGTTTGCAAAGAGCCCACTTGTGTGAAACACCTTCAGTCCTGCTTTGAGGTGAAGCTCCTCTTTCTAGGAGGCACACATGTAAGGGGCTGGGTCTTGAATGTGTGGGTCAGTCCTAGCATTTTCCATACCTTCTACATGCAGGGGTGTCCAACCTGTGGTCCTTGGCTGCGTGCTGATATTTTGTGAGAACCTTTTTTGCTTATCTGAGGCATCGGCTATCACAAAAACTATGCTCAGATCTTTTTCTTTCTTTCCTTTTTTTTTTTTTTTTTTTTTGCTCATCAGCTTCCCATAGTGTTTTGTATTTACGGTGTGGCCCAAGACCAGTCTTTCTCTTCCAAAGTGTGACAGGGAAGAATAAAGGTTGGGCACCCCTGTTACTGGATTGATGACCAGTGTAGCAGTCATTTTGATTAACCTGCGATATATCCAGGATGACCCTGGAGTTGCTTGTTTATTTAGGCGACCGTCTCTTGGTCACACTAAAAGATTGAGAGCTGGACGGCATCACATTTTAGAATTTTCATCCAATAGCTGACATGTTTGGCAATAAAGGCTGCTCAATTGATACCGATTGATTATTTGATTCACATTTAATTGATCATCTCTCATCACATCACAACCCCCACAGAAGAGGACCATGCCAAGGTGTGATACGAAACGTTCCTGTGGTCAAGCTTTAAGAACACAATCTGTTGTCTTCATGAAAATATCTGTGTGTGTGTGTTTTAAGGTTTCAGAACCAGCTTCCCATGATGACTACGCTGCTGTGCACACTTTAATCCAGATTTTGGATTTAATGACCATCAGTGCTAGGAAGCCCTCTTTGTGTCCTGCAGGTTGGACGTGCACTCACAGTACACACAGACCTGAGAAGTAGGGTAGAATAGCCAGGGCGGCCTTGGTAGGGGGGACATTGGGATTGGGCCTTGGTAGGGGAGACATTACTCAGTCCACAACTGAGCACCTTTACTTAGAGCCATGACAGCAGGCGTGAGGAAGAGAGGGCACGGCTGGAGGATACGGTTGAGGGCGTCAGCAGCAGTGGGGCAAGGGAAGGGGACACTTCATTTAGGAAAGATCCAGGGTGAGGTGAAGTCAACAGAACAACAATGACAAGGAACCCTGTCTGATAACTGGATTCCAAGATTCCAGCCCCAGCCTCCCGTGACAGGGGCGACCCAGGCTGTAGACTTGTGTGCATCCGTCAATTAGAGCAGGAGGGAAGCTTCAAAAGAAAGTCATGCTGGTAAAAATTTAACAAGCTGTGCAAGCTCTGTGCTGACTTTGAGGGTGCATGTAAAATCACAACAAAACAAAGCCCTTTCCCCCGGGCTAAATTATTTCAGTGCTTCGTGCATAAATGTTTGGAGGTAGGATGGTGTTTTGTTTTTTTTTTTTTTCCTAAAGATAAAGCCTGGGGTCACAGAGAGAGGGACACCGAGATGGATAAACCAGGATGGGCCAGGCGGGAAGGCGTGACCAAAAGGAAGAGCCGTGGCCAGAAGTCAGCAGCCAGGTTGGGGTGTGCAAACCAGGGCCTCCCGGTCTGGGGTCTTCCTCAAAGTCCCCTTCTCCATGCCAGACGATGTCGTAACTGTGCACCTTGTAAGGCCAAGGACATCAGGTGTCTCTCAGGCCTTCAAGCAGCATCCTAGCTCAGGTGATCCTTAGAAGTTTTTAGTTGAAGAACAAAGTTACCAAAGCAAAAATGTCAAATAACAATAATACCAGAACACCGTCCAGTGCCGTGATCACATCCCCAGAGGACAGCTTCTTCTCGTAACACCAACAATGGGTGATATCTGAATCATTTCCTTTTAGTCCTAGAGGAAGAATAAAAAGACAAAAAATAATAGAACGGCCTATCTCTTTGATAATACAAGTACACCCGTCAATAATCATGACGCGTCTACACGCAAAACACATCTACGCAGAATCTGAACTCTTGCTGATTCTCCAGCTATCAAGTAAATGTCCTTCCAACCCTATGAAATGACACTGTGTTAATTCCATCACTGGGGCTTGGGGGTAAAGTTAGGCTATTTATAAATACAAATGTGAGGCTAATTAAGTGGCATTCATTGGGGATTTGGGAAAAAGAGGCTTCTTGTGGGAAGGTAATTATATTTTCATTGACCCTCACGAAGTCTCCCCCACCAACCCTGGTGGTTGGGGGCTCCTTGCTGCCTCCCCATGTGACATCTCTTTTCGGGATGAGCCGCCCGTCACCTTGTGAAGCCCCCTCTCCATGGATGCGTTTTCTAATCAGTTCCCGTGATTGAGCTTCCACCAACTGATGGTTTCCTTAATTCCTTTCTGCCTGGAGGGTGTGAGGTTCAGAGGGCCTCTCGTCAAAACTTTGGAGGGCTCTGTCAGTTTGAAAAGAACATGACCTTTAAATTGTATCAGTATGTTTGCTGGTGCATAAGGGAAAGGAAAAGGTTCGTCCTGATGGAAAACGTCTCAGAAACCGAGGAGTAATTCAGAGGGAACCAGTCCAGGAAGGCAATTTGTTTATACATAAATTCGCTAAGCAGGGTGAAGTTCAAGCCGTGTACCTGCTGGCAGAGAAAGGCCTGAGAGTTTGGGTCTGGGGACATTTAATCTATCTTAGATGATTTTTCTTTCCATTACTGGGCCCTTCTGGAGCCATACATATTGCCCCACTGTCATTAGAACAAGTAAACCTTCTAACACTACGGAAATTAAGGGAGAGTTTTCAAGAAAGATTCTACTTCTATACAACTGTCAGCTCTGGGGTTGAATTAGTAACTCTTCCCAGAAAATTAGCAAGGGCTGTTCTGATGCAGTGTGACCACGGGAGGAAAATGAGGCCTGGTTTTGAAAAACTTTATACAAAACTGCCTTTTAGCTATGAAGGCCATCTATTCTGATTTTACTTTGTAAGTTTTATTAGAATCAAAAGAATTCGGGAAGCCCCTTTGTTTGACACATGACCCTGGTTCCTGAGTCACACACACAGATACCCCACACACTTTTTATTTGAGCATTGTATACAGTTTTATTGTATTTATTTGTGTAATTTTTTAAAGTTACATGACTTTGAATTCAAGAAACCTTTTACTCTGATCCTTTGTGTCAGGATCCTTTGGTTCTGTTATTCTGTCTCTTTTTTTTCTTGTTAAAATATTTGGATTTGTAATGCAAAAAATAAAACAAAACCAAGAAAACAAACAAACAAAAAAGTTTCAGAATAGAGTCTAAGATAATGACCATTTCTTGCTCTAAGGGGGAAACCAAAAATATCGATTTGAACTTGGAGCAGATGTGTAGTTTTTTTTATTTAATTTTTTTATTTGGAACATCTTTATCTTCCAGAATCTAGAAAGCTGCCTGCTTTGTCAGTCCTCTGCTCTGGGGAGAAGGAGTGACTAACGTCATAGGGAAGAGTTGAGCACACATGGAGATGGGAGGCCATGGAGCATCTACAGAGCTTTCTCTTGGTTTTAACACGGGGCTAGGACATCTTGCCTTCCTTTGGAGGAGAATGTTATTTTTAGAAATTCATAATTTTCTGGAGGGGGGAAGAGGGGAGTTCCTCAAAAGGAACTCAAAAGCAACAGACACGGTGGTCTCCTAAGTACACGTATTGTGGCTACACAATGTATCTGCTCTCTGCAGCAGGAAAGGAGCAATGAGCAGGTTTCCAACTGTGGGTCCCGTTTATCCTCACGTAGTGAGGCATAATCATTTGTCAGCTCAGGTGAAGGCCCAGTGCCCGGGTGCTCTGTGAAGTATTGACTGAGTCTGGGTGCCTAATGCAAAATGCAAAATAGGAATTGAAACATACTTGATGGGATTAAAACAGTAGTATTGGCTTTCAGCTCTCAGTTCACAGGCTCCTGTAATAGAAATGCTCGCAGAGCATCTCCCAAACAAAAGCCAACAAACAAGCAGAAAACACCCAGGCAGTTTGTTGAGACGGGGGAGGCACAAGACCATGCTGCGAGATTCATGGATTTTTTTCCAGTGTGTATGCTGGCGACTGTTTCATCTCTAACTTGGACACATACTTTTCATTATTTTTAAGCAGAACACTCGTGTTTTGACTTTGGGTATAAGAAGACATCCCAACGTGTTAGATACGTGAAATGATCCTGGTTACCACACCAAGCCACATGCCGGGAATCTTAAAAAGAAAGTGTCATAAAAAATCTAACACGAGGGCCAGGTGCCATCAGTAGTTTGGGAACCTGTGGCGGGTGGATTGCTTTAGCCCGGGAGTTTGAGACCAGCCTGAGCAAAAGCAAAACCCTGTTTGTAGTACAAATATAAAAACTAGCTGGGTGTTGTGGCAGCTGCCTGTCCTAGCTACTTGGGAGGCTGAGGCAGGAGGATTGCTTGAGCCCAAGAGTTTGAAGTTGCTGTGGGCTGTGACACCAAGGCACTCTGCTGAGGGCAACGGAATATGACTCTGCCTCAAAAAAAAAAAAAAAAATCCAACACATATATATTTAGTCCCATTATCAGTGTTTATAAGTATACAAGTCTGCTGGGCCTCCTCTTCCACAGTGCAGCTTAAAACAGCATGAGGTTTAGGGGCTGACCTCTGCCAAGGAAGGACCCAGGGAAGGTGATGGGAGATTATCTTCCTATCATACATGGATCTGGGTGTGGTCCCAGACAGGAATTTGGTTATTCATCAAATACATTTAATATTCAGCAATTTGGTAGAAAAATTAGCCAGTGTGGTGGTGCATACCTATAGCCCCAGCCACTCAGAGGCTAAGGCAAGAGAATTGCTCAAGCCCAAGAGTTTGAGATTGTTGTGAGCAATGATGATGCCCTAGCACTCTACCTGGGGCGATGGAGTGAGACTCTGTCTCAAAAAAAGGAAAAAGAAATTTAGCAATTTGGCAACAGCCTGTACATTTGGCTGCGTTTCTACCCTTGGAGGTTGATATTTAATCCTCAGTTTTGGGAATCTGAGTTAACTGGGGTGACCAGGCCCTTGATGTTCAAAGGCACAGTGCATTAATCCTATTTCCTTGAGGGTCTGCAGACTGGTGTCTGGGTGACCAGCAAAGGGAAGTTGGGCCAGAGGAGCAA
This sequence comes from Loris lydekkerianus, assembly GCA_963574355.1. Classification (NCBI taxonomy): domain Eukaryota; kingdom Metazoa; phylum Chordata; class Mammalia; order Primates; family Lorisidae; genus Loris; species Loris lydekkerianus. The sequence goes on along the minus strand of CAUYPK010083681.1, from coordinate 23,970 downwards.
AATGGCACCAAGGGGCCAAATCTGTGCTCCACACAGATCCACTCACGAGTTTGGGATGCTGAACATGTAGGGTATTTCTAAGCATTCTTGGCTGAGAGAGAAGAAAGCCGTTGTGATATTTTCTGATGGCTTAGCAGCCTGTTGAAGCTCCATCTCAGAAGGGGGCGTGACTCTGCTTTCGAGTCTCCATTCCTCAGTCCCACTGACTCCTCAGTCTCGGGAAGTATAAGGGTACGTGGGGGTGAGGCCAGGGAGGGGGTGAGGATGACTCATTGACAGGGAGCCCTGAGGGGACCCTGCCACCCTCACAATCACCAGCCTTGTGTCTCGGGCTAGCCTATGAGACGCCACCCACCCTGGGCTTTGGGATGGTCTGTGTAACCCAAGGGCTCCTGGCTTCCATTCATGCCATAAGCCCTTGTTGCTTTGCTGGGAGCCCTAGGAATACACTAGTAGATTTGCTCTTTTTTTTTTTTTTTTTTTTTTGAGATAGGGTCTCAGGACATCATCCTCAATAGAGTGCCATGGTGTCACAACTCACAGCAACCTCAAACTCTTGGGCTTCCACGATTATCTCTTGCCTCAGCCTCCCAAGTAGCTGGGACTATAGGCACCCACCACAAACCCCGGCTATTTTTTGGTTGTAGTTGTCATTGTTGTTTGGCAGGCCCGGGCTGGGTTTGAACCCGCCAGCTCCAGTGTATGCTACAGGCACTGAGACTAGATTTGCTCTTTTGAATCAACAGGATTTGCTTGACTTCAGAGGGCTATTCATTCCAGGATCTGGGACCCCAGCGATTTATCCCTAGAAACAGGGGCAAAATAACAAGGGGCATGGTCATTGTGGGTTAGACATATAAGTGCAGGAGCAGCTCTGGCTGCAGACTCCATACCCGGTTCCTCCAGTCTGAATTTCTCTGAATAATCACTGATGACTTCTGCAAAGACTAGAGGTAGACTGGGTCCCTTGGTTGGAGTCTGCAGCCCCCGCACACCAGGCCTCGGGTGGAGAGCAAGCAGCCTGGCCTCTGGAGCAGGGAGAATGTCGTTGTAGGGGTCTGAAACTTTCTGGAGACTTAGGCCTGGCTAGATGGAGCAGCTCTGTGACCCTCCCAGACACATTTTGAGGGAATTGGTTTCAGCTTTCACAAAAATGCTAATGTTGATGTTGTTTACGTCTGGTGGTATTATTTCTCACTTTAGAATTACAGCTTTTGTACATTAAGCTAATTTCATAATACTGTATTAACTTAATATTCCATAAATCACACACGTCAGATTGGAGTGTTACGGATGCACAAAACCCAAATTTACTACTCAGACCCTCCAAACACATGTATTCATAATTTGCTCCAGCCAGCCCTGGTGCCGCCATATAGGGTTAAGGAATTACGCATTCCAACGCCAGGCACGTTGCTCTCTCTCTTTCTGCAATTGTTCTCCATACAAATTGAAACAATATATTTCCAGCCATTTCCATAGTTGTAATTACTAGCAAAAATCGTAATACTGTGAACATATTTTAAACACCTGTACTTTTGGTCCAATTCATTTTTTTCCCCCAAGCTCTGAGTTTTCATTTGAATAAGGTTGAGAAAGCTTACTGGTGGTAGCAAAGGCAGGGATTCCCAACTCACCCCCGGAAGGTTGTAACTTTTGACTTGATAGGAGGAGGTAAAGAGATTGACAGAAGCAACTCAGTCCCCCCCTCCCATCCTCTCCTCTCTCGCTGTCTCTCTCTCTCTCTCTCTCTCTCTCTCTACCTTGGCAAAAGGGATTTAATTGCAGCTACACTGCCTTTTCTGTCTCTGGGTCCTCTTGCAAGGGTGCAAAGTTCTACATTCCGCACAGCTTGCCTGTTCCAGGGAACAAAGGGATGCTGTCCGTGGGGGAAATGGTGGTGGGCTGGGGCATGGAGGAACCTCTGTAGGTTTTTAAGCACACACTGTCTAATCGGGCTCTGACAAGTCCATTATAAATCAAAGGTCTGGTAAGTGGGGATGCCAGGAATGTTTGATCTTCTTCCAAGCCTTGAAACAACTTGCTTATTTTTTCTGCAGTTTGGCTCCTCACTAAAATAAAACATTGCGAGATGAATGTTCTGACAGGTCATTGTGTGTCAAGCTGTCACTCTGTAATGGTTACATATTTCAGCTGTATTGAGGTGGTGCCGGGTTGGGGGAGGTCTGGGGGAAAGAGAGGGGGAGAGAGAGAGAGAGAGAGAGAGAGAGAAAGAGAAAGAGAAAGAAGGAGACAAAGAGTATCAAGGTCTCTGTTTTCTCCTTGTGGCTGATCTTCATTTAAACCAAACACTTGTCATGTTCAGGGGAAGTTTTATAAATTTTTAATGATATTGGGTACAACTGGTGCTTTGAAATTTGCTGTACTTTAATTTTTTCTTCGTTAGCAAAGGTTCACTAATGCATTGCAGTGCTAAGAGCGTATCCTGGGGATGCCACGATAATTGTGTTGTTAATAATATTGTGGCACTGGTAATGTTCTCCTGGTAATCAAGGCATGAGATTTTTTTTTAATATATTCAGTTATTACACTGCATCTCGTACAAATCATGTCAATTACAATTGCCAGCCTGTGACAGTTAAAATAATTGTATACATTTTCTAGAATTTTCCATTGGCTTGGCTAATCAAGCTAAAAAAAAAAAATCAACACATTATTTGCATTAATTTTGTTTCTAGTCTATTTCCACTCCTAAATCATTTGTCCATCTACTTCAAAAGGCAGAACAGTAAGTATTTTAATAATAAATATACAAACACATTCACACCAACCTAATTTAAGAATACTCCTATAGGTCTAGTGAGACGGAATCATCCCGTAGGAATGTTTTGTGTGACTGGGTTTATGTCTTTCACTAGTGTGCGTGAATGCTGATAGCAAGTTCACACTGCATACACGCGGGGAGTGAGGATGCTATGTTTATACAGATAAACCCTGTAAGAACATTCATTCCAGCGTTTTCTATTTTTGTACTCAGTCTGTAGTTCTGTCTAGGTCAGGAGAATTGCGTGATTTTGGTCTTTTTCCTTTTGGGCTTCGCTGAAATAGCTCAATATTCTTCTGCACCAGCAAATGATGTATGTAATACTTTGCAGAACAGTGCTGCAAATTTGCAGCTCAAACGCTGGTCTTCCACTTCTGTGAGCTCTATCTCCTGACCAGCACTGAAGCTTGCTTTATTTGGAACTAAAATAGCTAAACGTTCAGAAAGTACTGAATGTGTGAAGCCGGCTGCACACGGAATCCCCTCTGGTGTCTCAGCAAATCTCCCCCCAAAGCCTGAGCTCTTTCTCCTTCACCCAGCGTCCCTCCCTGTCACAGCCAAGAATGGGGAGGGGTTTCTGTTACACAGAGGCGTTGTGAATGAAGACCCCAGGGTGCACAGGAGAAGGGGAAGAGATACTGGGGGACCCCCGGGGTTGAGGGGTGTGCCCTATCCTGCCTGGCTGTCATTGTACATGGGGACAGTGGGTTGGGACGCTTCTCAGGCAGACACTGGAGAGTGAGTCAGCCTGTCCTGTCTTAGCTGTGAATCAGAGAGGCTCAGAAAGCAAGCAGGGAGCTTAACAATATCTCAAGGAGCCCTGAAACAAGAAAGAACAGCATCTCTTTGCAAAATAACAGTCACAGAAGGGATCTGAGCAATGGCAGGGAGATCTGCTAGGATTATTTGAGAAATTATCCAGCAGCCTGATGATGTAATTTGCAGAATAATAAATAGGCTCCCTCGTCTGAGTCTCTTTTCACACACCACCCAGGCTTTCTACTTTCTTCCCAACCACTTTTTGGGCATCAAGCTTTTGCACTAGTTGGCTACAGGTTACAGGGGTTAGGGCAACAAATTATCTCCCCCTTCCCCTTTTAATGCAATCATATTCTCTTAAACATGCCTTGAACAAATCATCTCTCAAAACGTAGAATTTATTTCTCAACTTTGCCTGGAGGTACAGCAGCAAGAACAGATTTTTCCCCTCTCTCTGGCCCTTTGAGTCCTGACCATACAGAATGGATGGCTTTAGAACTGTACACGGACAGGAAAATCAATGCGTCATACCAGGAGGCTTCAGGGGTTAGGTTTCCATGTCCATGTCAACAAGGCTATTGGTTTTTTTAATGCTCCAAAGTTATCACTTCCCGGCTGCTAGAGCCACTACTGTGACTTGTGTGGTCAAATCTTAACAAAAGAATTTCCCTCTGCCCACCACTCGGTGGCATGGAATTTAATTACTGTGCAGAGAGAATTTTTCTAAGTATGACAATCTAAAACAGTCAGGCCCCAACCACAGATGCTCCCAGGGCAACTTGACAGTGAGTTACAGGGGGCACCAGGGATCTTGCCAGGAGCTGGAATCCCATGTCTGTGCCAGGCTGCAGGACAGCAGGTGAGTGGAGGTCCCTGGGGCCTCCGGGAACTCTGGACATGCAGCTCTCTGGGACATAGGACGACCTGGGCTTCTTGGGTGGAATCAGAGGTGTGGACAGCCAGGATGGAGGGCATCCCTCCTGCTTTAACTGCCACTGATCTATGAAAGAGGCAATTCCTCAGGAGAATTACGTGCTATCAGGTGAAGACCATGGTGCCTCCATTAATACTTACTGTCTTTAGGTTTTTAAACTGCGTATCCCAAACTGAGGCCTTGGCTCAATCTTTGTTGACTTAATCAGTCCAACCAACAGCTGCACTGGGTTTGCTGAGTGGGGAGGAACCCCTAGTAACCAGACCTGGAATTTCTCAGACTCCGGGGAGAGCTTCAGGGGCACCAGGTCCAGCCTCCTCCTAGAGGTGGCCCTGGGCCAGGCAGACCCAGTTGCCCTCCTAAAATGGCCCTTTGATCTGTTTTCCTCCTGGCCGACGTCCCTCCCCCAGCCCTCTGCCTGGGGCTGTCCTGTCGTTGGTGACACAGTGCTAACACCACAGTACTGGAGGCCGCAGTGAGCATTGCTCACCAGCAGCAGCGGATGAAAAGGCAGTGCAGATGTAATTTGTTTTCAATGCCTGTTTCAAAAGAATAATTGTGGTGACATTGCGGGATCAATATTATAGATTTTTGTTTTCAAGTACACTGTATGTGTGGTGCTAAGGGGAGGCAGGAAATACAGCACTGCGGCCTGAATACGATAAAAATGGATTGAGGTCTGCGGGAGTGTGTGGCTGCTGGCCACCGCGGGCCTGGAGCGTCACTGGTGGGATGGTCAAGTCTGTTCTTTGGGTTGTGTTTTCATGGTGAATGTGTGCACATTTCCTGACGTTTTCCTCTTCTGCTTCTTCTGGGACCTGCTTCCTGAATCTCTGTGGAGTAACTGGGGACACAGTTCCGTAATCACAGTGGTGGTTTTACTTGCTGGCGAGCCGGGGTGGCAGGGAGTGGTGTGATCAGTGTGCCAGGAAGGCGGGAGAAGATTTATGAAAAGGGCTGGACATTTTCAGGGGAAACGATAGCTTCTGGTCCAGATAAGGGGTGGGAGTGGGGGGCGATGCATTTTCTGCAGCAATTTCTGTGTCATCTCTAAAGCGCAATCCTCCCCACAAGTGTCCAAGCAAGGCCCCAAGCTCCCCTGGGGACACAGGGACAGAACAGCATGCTCTTCAGAGATGCACTCTGCTCAGGAAGCTTGTCTGAATCCCAAGAATGCTGGATGAGGTGATCAAGACCTCGTGAGTTAAGGCGGGTTTCCTGACTCGGGGTAACTAGACAAAAATGTAGATCCCAGGGTGAAAATTATATGAACAAAGAATTAGTAATAAAGCTGAATAAATGTAATGAGATGTGAAAGAGAGCGCGGTGAGTACTTTACCTCCGTCTTTTGTAAATTGGCCCTTGAAGGAACAACAACAACAACAAAAAAAAAATGGAAATCCTGGCAAAATACCCTTCTAGTTGCCAGCTTCAAGTTGTTCAATGAAAATAATGTGTTTGCAGGTGAGAGCAGGATTTCTACCCGATTTCCTCCTGGCCAACGTTTAGGTAGAGAGCAGGATTTCTACCTGATACCCAGAAGGACACACAGGATGTGAGGGATGGAGCATCCAGTCCAAGCCACTCGTGAGACAGATGGGGAAACTGAGGCACTGCTGTTTCTGGGCCCCGGTGTTTCTGACCTCAAACTTCCCAAAGCCCACAAACTTGGCCTCCATTTGGGTATATTTTGTTTGAAAAATCACTATGACTTTTTTTGTTGTTGTTCTTTGTTTGCTTTTTTTTTTTTTTTTTTTTGGTTTGTTTTTCCTTTCTTTTTTCTTTTTCTTTTGAAATCAAAGAAAAATACACCATCCAGTTCTGGATTCCTTTGAACAATCAGGATGTCTATGAACACAAGGGCTCATCCTTCGTGGAGGCATCTGGCTGGTGCAGAGTCCCCGCCACCTGCTGTGGGCGGGGTTCTTGCTTCCTTTATGCCTTCGTGCTCAGCCCAGTGAGCCTGCAAGTTTGGTGCCCCCCATCCTGGGACTTGGCTGTTTCCTGTTCTGGCACCTGTTGGCACTCTTGTTAATTTGGCAGAGTGGTGTATACCAGGGGCACATTTTCTTCAGTCTTGGGCTCTCAGGAGCTAGAATGCATAATTTCACATAGATCACTACAGCTGCCACTTATAGCATGTAGCTATCCTTGGTTCACATAACAAATTTTGTGAATAGCCCTCCCAGGATCCTGGTTGGTCTCTTTTCCAGCTCATAAGAGAAGAGTCAATAGGACAAACTATCTCCCCACCACTGTTGCTGGTCTTTGGTCTATACATTATATTTCATTATCTCTGCCCTCCTCATTCTTGGCTAGCTCTTCTACGGGTCTAAAGTTGGAGCAATGGCCAGCTCCTCATATCTAAAGGTTATAATCCTTATGGTCACCTTGGCCTCCGGCCCTGGCTACTGTGGTCATTTATCTGATTTCATGATAGGGCACTACGGACAAGGGTATCAGAAGGAGTCACCTGGCTTCCTCCGTCATCCTATGACAGCTCTCTCTCCTCCTGTCTTTTCTTGCTAGATAGAACCCCAAATGAACAGGTGACAGCTATAATTAAAAGTGTAGCACAGGCAAGGGGTGGTGGCTAATGCCTATAATTCTAGCACTCTAGGAGGCTAAGGTGGGAAGGTTACCTGAGCTCAGGAGTTTGATACCAGCCTGAGAAAGAGCAAGAACAAAACCAAAAAAACTAACCAGGCATTGTGGTGGGTGTCTATAGTCCCAGCTACTTGAGAGGGTGAGGCAAGAGGATCTTCTGAGCTCAAATGTTTGAGGTTACTGTGAGCTATGATGCTACCGGACTCTACTCAGGGTGACAGTCACACTGTCTAAAAAAAAAAAAAAAAAAAAAAAAAAAAAAGTGATGGGGGTCCTGCTAAGTTCCCTTGTGGAAGAGTTCCTTGTCTTAGAATCAGTACCCCTATCTCTATAAGGCCTGAAGTCACAGTGATAGTAAACATACACTCCCTAAAAGGATCAGTGGGGAGGATGCCATGTGGGGACACTCCAACTTCCACTCTTTTAGTCTTGACTGCCTGTGTTTAGCCTGTTGGGAACACAGAACCATAGACAATTTCATTGCTTCGAATTTTACACTGGGTCCTAAGAAGGATGTCCTGTTCCTCCAGGGTATCAGCTCCAATTTGGTGCCTGAGCTGAATCTCAAAGGGGCCATTCTACTGCCCTCTGGGCTGGAAGCTCCCTCTATGATGTGGATAGATGTGATAGAACTGGCAGCTCTCAGTCGTGTTCACACCTTGGTACAGTGCAATGTTACCTGGGCTCTAGTTTTGTTATAAACCCTTGCATACCAATACTGGCTATAGACCTGCAGCCAAGAAAGGAATCCCATATCCAAAATATGTATCAGTTCCAGTTGATATGGATTGCTACATTTTCTGAGGTAGAAGGGGTCCAGTGGGAGCAAGTTACACCCTGGTCAATGACAGTGCATACTGCTCAGCAAGGTGGGTAGTTTTTTGGTGTAAAGCCATACTGGGGACTCTGGGACTCAGCATTGGTCTTTGTTGCAGGCAAGTTGGGTGTTTGGCAGTGGTGGTAGCTAGATTAATCTTCATGAATAGTCATTCCTGATACTGGGCACATGTGTGATCTTTGTGCTGTTGTGTCTTGGCTCCATTCACAAGGCCATTGTGGAAGCCCAGCGGAGCCCAGACCCACTCATGAGGCTGGCTGATGTCGATTGGCTGAAGCATTCTTTTGACTTGATTGTTCAATGCTTCCTCCATTGCTGTGAAATACAAGGACCATCCCACGTGTGTCCTCTCATAGCTCCATCCATAACCCTCCTTCCCAGGACCCCTGGTCTGCAGTTTTCTAATTGTTCTCCCTCCAGCATTCTTGACCAACCAGCCAAGCTATTTGCCCCTGCCTATGATTCTATGTATATATTCTTGTGTCCAGCCACTTCTTCTGTACAGAGTGAATTACCAGGCTCCACCAGAAGCTCAGCTATTGGGAAGAATTTTTCCTTACTACCGTCTTTCCAGGCCACAACTGTGTGGGGCTGTAGCATAGCAGAGGTCTCTTTGCAACTTGTATTCACATATTGAGATGAGTTGAGAAACAAGCTTGGCCTTTTTTCTTCCCATCAGCTGGTCATAAGAGTCCCTGTGGTCCCATGGTTGTTAGCTGAGGGCAGATGTGCTGGTGCATCAGCAGCAGGTGATGTGGAGGTCTGGGCTACCAGCTTGTGCTGCTTACTCAAGCCAGTGAAAGATGAAATTCTTCTATCTTGTAATGAGTAACTTCTGGAACTACATGACCCTGTGACTTGGTCGCTCTGACAAAACTTGGTTCATGAAGAATACCAAGGGAGGGCATTTGCCTCTACCAGGACCTAGGGGTGTACCATTAGCTACTGTTTTTGTTTTGTTTATTCATATATGGAGTAAAACTCCTTCCTGAATAGTCTTTTCCCACCACCCTGACCTCTGCATCTGCTGGGTCGTGAGGGATTGCCCAGTTCCTGGTCTTGTTGCAGAAATTTTTCTTGACTTACATCCCTTCAATAGAAGACATTCCTGTCACTCAGGAAATGGGGAGGAGGGAAACTCTGGAATGGGTACTCGCTGCCTCTGGAGTCCACAGGACCCTACCTGTCAGAGAGCTTTTTGAAAATTGGTCAGAAAGAAATGTAAGATGCAATAATTTGTTCTTTCATTTGTATGGGGTGCCCTGGCATATGTTAGACTATTGGACCCCTAAAAACTTCATTGATTTGGTGGTTTTCTGAGTTTTCTAAGGGCTTACCTGACATGGGTCCCAGCAGGTCAGCTGGGCTGTGTTCCCAGGAGAGAGTTCATATCCTCCTATCGTCCAGCTGGAGGCCACCGTCATGCCTTGGCTCATAGACCCTTGCTGCATCTCTGATGGTAACTGTGTTGCAACTCTCTGGCACTTTCTTCCTCTCTTTGTGGCTGATCAAAGCCAGAAATGGCTCTTGTTTTTCAGCTGGTTAGTTTGGACCCACCTGAATAGTCCAGGGTAATCTTCCCATCTCAGGGATACATGTCCTTAATCCCATCTGCAGATAACCTCCTGCCCTGTAAGGTAACACATCACAGGTCCAGCATGTGGATGTTTTGGGGGGGCCCATTATTCTGCCTACCACCAGTGGATTGTGACACATAAAAGTCATAAGAAGTCTTGGATTCTGTTTTCTGACCCCTCCTCATTCTGGAATTCCTTCTGAGACATTCCTAATAGCTTCATATTCAGCCCCTTCAAGTACACCCTGGTCAACGACAGCGCATACTGCTCTGAGGGTTTTTTCCAAGGAAGCTCTGTTGTCTGTCCTCTGTTGAATACAGGGGGAAAAAAGAGGTACCTTTCAGGATTTCTGATTGGCTCCTCAGGGCCGTGTCACAGACAATGCTGTGTTTGCAACTAGGTTCTGGGTTTGAATTTGGATTTTTCCCACCAGATGCCGCATGCCCGAGGTGTCTGTCAGCTTATGAGCAGATACAAGCTGATTTAGCCATCGGCTTTAAGTAGCTCCTGAGCCACGTGGAAACCCATATGTAGATCAGAGTCCTGTTCATGTGATCCATTAACTCACTGACTTATTCTCAAATATTTGTGGAACCACTGTGGCGGAACACCTGGCAGCATTGTTCAAGGCACTGGGAATCAGCAGGGGGCGAGGCAGAGTTCTTTCCCTTCTGAGCTCCCATTCTCAGGCTATGGGGTGGGGTGGGGATTGATGAACGGTCAAGTCCATTTTGTAGTATGTCAGGGAAATGGGTGCTAAGAAGAATGACAATTGAATAAGGGAGGCAGAGATGGTCAGGAGGCCCTGTCTGGGCAGGTGACACAGAATAGAGCTGTAAATAGAGCTGTGGTGTCATTCCATCCATCCAGCAGAGGGAGAACAGCCTAATAAAGGTCTGAGTCATTAACCAGGGTTCATTTCCTTTCCTTATTTCCCTAGGTGCTCCTTCCTTTCTTGACCCCTGGCCAACCAGCTCTCCCTGAAGCTCAGAACGGTGGCATCCACTACCCCACTTCAGGAAAACATTGTTGGAGAGGAACCAAAGGGCAAGGAAAGTGGTGCTTTCTAAAGTTTCATGATGGGTCTTCAGCCGATGACAAAGCATTTTGATTTGTTAGAGCCGGGGTTTGTCTGAAGGGCTTAGGGCTTCAAGTTTACATCACCAACTATGGAGGAGAAGAACGCAAACCATGTCCCGGAGTCTGGACGGACATTCCCTGGGGTGTGTGAGGGAGAGTGAGGGGCAGTGAAGAGGGCTGGAGCACGTCCTGTGATGTCCAGGGCAATGCCGTGTGATAGGATTCAATATGAGCAAAGAAAGGACAGGACTCTCTTGCTGAGGTTTCCAAAGCGACTCTGATGCAACGCCTTCCTTCCTTCTTTTTTTTTTTTTTTTTCTTGAGACAGATTCTATGTAACCCTAGGTAGAGTGCCGTGGTGTCACAGCTCATAGCAACCTCAAATTCATGGATTTAAGTGATTCTCTTGCCTCAGCCTCCCAAGTAGCTGGGACTACAGGCACCTGCCACAAGGCCTGGCTATTTTTTGGTTGCGGTTGTCATTGTTGTCTTAGCAGGTCTGGACTGGGCATGAACCTGCCAGCTTTGGTGTTTGTGGCTGGCACCCTACTCACTGAGCTATGGGTGTGGAGCCCCACTGCTTTCTTGACCCAAATTCATGGCCCCCTATTCCAGCATGTCTTAGCTTGCTCTTAACTTGTTTACTGAGTGCCTACAGGGAGTTTTGTTCCCAACGTTGGGTCCTGAGGATCCCAAGTGCCCTGAGAACCCCACGTATCCCCAAATGCCCTAATAGAAATATTGGGGTTGATTTGAGCCGATGGGGTCTGGCAAACAGAGAGGATGGATTGATCTCATGAGTTATCTCATCACCTAGAAAATGCTTCTGAGATATTTCCTTTGGGCTGGTTAACTTCAAACGCGAAGGAGCTCATTAAATTGGAAACAGCTGAATGTTTCCAATTTGCCGTGTTCCCTTTGACTAGCCCAGGAGCCTTGAGTCACAATGGAGGCTGTGCCCGCTGAGCCCACCTTCCCCTGCTGGCCCCGCCCAGCCTGCTTTTCTGGCTCCTTGGGGTGTGAGTATGGCTCTGCCTGCAGTAAGCTGAGCCACCCCTGGGTTAAGTGCTGAGTATTAGCATAATGGTGGGGGAAGTATAGGACTTCCCAGCACTGGGAAGCTTGTATGGTGACCGGCCTGGGAAAGGTTGTCTGACCAGCCACAGCTCTGACTAATAAGGATTGAACCCCCAGCTTGGCCATTAAAACAGCTGGAAAATCTGCAACCCCGTTAAGTGAGGAATTGGGCAAATATCTTGACACAGAAAAGAGGCATGTGCACCCGGGTAGAAATTATGCTTTTATAGTTATTTTTTACATCCAAACATTACTCTTTGAGAGCCGTCATATTTTATGAAAACTTTTATTAACGTTTCAAAATGACCTTACCCTCATGGTGGGGGTCTATCAGTCCCAGGAGCCATAACCTATTTAAAACATTTTTATATTTACAAACACAATAAAGTAAGCTGTCTTCAACATAGATTTGTAGATCTCATTAGAGATACTTTTTAAGAAGGTAGTGCGTCTCTTGGGAAGATAATGACAGGTTGTAATCTTCGCATGCAAAGTTTTCAAACATGAACACTTTGTGCAAATGTGTAGTTTCATCTTGTGAGCTTTGTCACCAGATCTGCTTTGTAATCGCTCTGGTATTCAGTAGGGACCATGAGGGCTCTGGCTGCCCTCAACAGGGCAGGCCACCGTGGAAGGGGTGGAGCTGGTAGCTCCACAGTGGTGCCTTTCAACTTGGCTGAGCTGTGGGGGGTGGGGTGAAGGCCCAGGCAGGACAGAGTTCAGGTGAGCTGCCTTTCCTTTGATTAAAGAGGAAAGGACCAAGGAAGGGGAAGGGAGGGGGGAGGTTTGGATGGAGGGAGGGTGATGGGTTGGGCCACATCTACGGTGCATATTTTTATCTATAATAAAAAAAACAAACAAAAAAAAAAAAACTCACTTGTTCTTCCAGGTTGCAAATAAAGCTTTCCTCTTGGAAAGTGACTGGCTTTAAGGTGGCAGCTGAGGTGAGTAATTTTTCAGAAATGCTGCCTCCAGCGGGCCAGTGTTCTAAAGGCTTCTCTGCTTAAATGGTCTTTTTATGCAGCGAGATAACGCAGCCTGCTCATTGCTAAATCAGGCCTATTTTCTGAGCAATGGTTGCATTCAGAGCACTTCTAATTTGTGAGAAGAAATGCAGACCATCTCTCCAGGAGTCTGCTTTAAGAGGACATCATTTTTCCACCAGCTCTGCCTTGGGTCAGTGTGCAGTGCGGCTTGCACACCATTCCCTGTTGCTTCCACTTCCCGGGGACACTCTGATTTATTAGGATTCAACAAGCCATGTCCTCCTCCTGACTCAGTCCACAGGACGCACGTTCCCTCTTTCTTCCCCTGCTCTCTGGCCCCTTTCCTCCTGAGCTAAAAGGCAGGAGAAGGGTCACTTTGCAAATGTTCCCTCTGTCCTGTGGGAAACATTGCCGATGAGGTTTCACTCCTTTGGTGCCGGTGACAGTGGCATCCAGGGGCTCAGGTGTCCTGAGCAGGCAGGCAGTCTGCTGCTTTTCTGACTGTGGGATGACAGTGAGCCCACAGCGTTTTTGAAGGCTGGAGAGATGAAGCAAACACACTGGTAATTGAATACTGTTACTACACCAGCATCTGAATGGGGGACAAGACCTCGTGACTGTCACCCTGCTGAAAGGCCCCAGACGCTCGGCCTTCTTGAGCCTCTTTTTCTAGGAAGCTCACTTAAGAAGTACAGTTCTGGTGTGACATCCACTGTAAAGCTTTTTGTTGGGATAGGTAGTCAGTTAAGAGTCCAGATTTCCTGGGAAGCAGGACAAGGGTGGGGACCCTTGTTGCTGTCTGTCCGCCTTGATTTTGTCCCAAGTAGTTGCTCTCACCTGGGCAGGAGGAAACAGCTGACCAGTCAGAACTTAGCTGCTGATTGCAAAGGGTGTGGAAGACTCTCTGGCCTGTGGACAGGTGCAGCAGAGTTTTGAAGGTGACCCAGAATAGCCTTAAGACTAATTGCCATGCCATTAGCTTCGGTCTACATTGTGGTCCACGCCCGGTTGTGGGCTCTCAGAGAGGATGGTGGTGGAAGGTTCACATGCACAGTAAGACTCTGGATCCAAGGTGACCTCTGATCCAGGAGGTGGGCCTGATGCAAATGGTATAAAACAGAAGCACCCACTGTAACACAGGCCTCTGTCCCTTGTCCCTACAATGGGGGCCTGTTCTCTGTCTATGGCAAATGTATCTTACTCTGCAAGCTGCTATCTTGCTATTGCTTTGTAAACCTCCCTTTCTCTTTCTTTAATAAACTTTGTTTCACACTTACTTACTTTGAGGTGTCTGGTCATTTTTTGACTGAGACAGAACTCCAAGAATCGAGTTCCCAGGCAGCTGCCTGAAATCCCAACATTTTAGGGCAGACAGCTGCCTTGAAACCCAACAGCAGGATATGGGTTTAGTATATTGCTTACCTTATGAACAATATACATATGGCCTGATTCCTGTCTTGGGTCCAGGCCCCAGACACCCCCTCCTGCAGGAGAGCTCTGGACACGGTGTCTGAGGCACAGAGCAGACCCTGACTCTGCCCTCAGCAGCTGTGTGATGCCACAGAATTACTCGCCTCCCCTGTGGGATAATAATGACCCACCTCACAGGTGAAGGTTAAATGATTAGTGGGACATGAGTAGTAGTGTTTGGAACGTGGGAGACCCTCCAGAAAAGGGAAGCTCTATTATTATTGTGGTTTGCCTGGGCTCTCTCAGGAGAGACTGTTTTGCCCTGGTGGCCCTGCTCTGCTCCCCAGCAGAAGGGACACTAGCAAAGGGGCTTCAAGGTGGTGGGAGGGAAGTCTGGTCTGCTAAACCAGCCAGTCGGGAGGGTCCATAAGAGAATGGATATGAAGTAACCTAGGTACCAATGACCATTAGACGGAGACAATTAACAACCAATAGAAAAAGGCAATACTGCCTAGAGGCACCGAGAGGCCAATGAGAGGCTTGCGGCCATCTCAGAGGGAGGCCAATGAGAGGCTCCTAGAGGCACCGAGAGGCCAATGAGAGGCTTGCAGCCAATTTCAAAGTGAGTATGTATTGCACGGACTTTACATCTGCATCTCTTACCTTCTCTCCTTCAGGAGAGACACCCGCTTCAACTCTTTGGAAATGCTCTAAACTTGCTCTTTGTTCTTCCCCAATGAAGTGTCTCTTTGCTACCCTGAAACTTGTACAGGTTACTTTTGCTTTTTGTCCACACTGCCTGTGCCCTTCCAGTTTTATTCTCAGTCCCCACCCACTTTTGATTTTGGTTACCGACATACCTCTGTGAACTTTCCAGCTCAGCAGAGTGATCAAACCAGCTCAACTGGGTTTGGGCAATCGAGGCCCCCAACCCCCAACGAGACCCCAGGAGGTTTCTCACCCCTCCGGCTGTTTAATAACAACCTCTGTGCATGGAAGCACCTGGCCCTAGGAGCAGGTGACAGGAGGGTGGTGAGGGGGGATGTAGGGTTTCAAGCCTGCCTCTATATAGGCTGAGGTTGGGGTCAGGAGCTGTTGACCTTTGTCTTGAGACAGATTTAGGATCTGGCTGCCTCTGATTGTACCCAGCCTTCTCAGGGACATCCTGTTTTTTTTGGCCTGTGGGTGGTGTGCCTTGGGACTCACCTCTGCCTTGGTCTGTCATTTGCCTGATGCTTCTTTTCTTGACTCTACGTCCAGCCTCATCCACCAATGAGTTGATAAATCAAATCATTGGTTTATTCACCTACAGAAACATTTGGAGGGCCTGCTGCATCTCACAGATGCGGGAGGCAAGACACTTTCTTCCACTCTTTTTCAGGTGGAGGGCGGCCAAGAACACAGATTTGCTCATTAAATATTTCTTCCCCTGGCTTTATTCATTCTGAGATTCTGGATAAGTGATGAACTTGCCTGAAGCTTCAGTCTTTTTAGAAAAGATTGGTCTAGTTAGACAACAAGGGCGTGAGGCCCAATGCCTAGGTTAAGTTCATTAGAAAGAACATTTAGAAAATAATTCTTTTTTTTTTTTTTTTTTGCTTTTGTCTGATAGCTTTTCTGATGGAGAAGCTGGATTGCAAACTTTTGACGTGGTCATCTCATCCGGCAACTGGAAAACTGTAGCCCTCCCTAATCCAGGGACATTTTAATTTCCTTTACCGCAGATTCTGCCCAATGTGTCAACCCTACGGCTACGCAGACAAAGTGTGGTCAGGGATATAGTCTCTCAGTGTGATCAGGGAGAGAGTCCTCCATTCAGTTGCGTGAGTACAGAGGCTATGATGGTGGTACAGGAGGCAAGAGGCTGTCAGCATTCACGTCACAAGGACTAGAGAATCCTTTCCTGGGAAGAAAAGTGACAAACCTTCCCATAGGAAGCACCCTTGAGAAGCCACAGAGCCCATGGCACCATCTCCACCATCACAGTCCTTACAACGCTCCCAGGACCGTGCTGTCTAGGAAACCATTTAAACCGGTGAGAGGCGAATACAGCATTTGACAACGCCTGTTTTGTTTTAAGACACATGCATTAAAAATACATCTGAAATCCAGGGCACAAAGAATCCAAATAATGTTATTACATATTTTGTTGGAGAAGGTCTCGAGGGACAGCTGGCTCCGCTCTCTTTGGAAAACTTACAGAGCTCGACTTTCATGAACAAAGCATCTTCAGTTCTTCCTCCCCCCCCCACATCTCTCTCTCTCTTTTTTTCCATTTCCTACTTTCCTATTTCTCCCGAGGAGACAAATCTCTGAAGGACTATTAAGTTGCAAATATACTGGAGCCAAAAATAGAAGATAGAGCCTTATAAACATTTTGCATATTTTGGTGTAATTTGTTGAAAATAGTACAAAATATGCTCACAGTTGGCATCTAGAATGCAAATATTAGGAATCCAGTCCCCTGATACATTATGGTTTTTCAGCAGTATCATGCAGGCTCGTCCAAAGCTATTGTGTGACTTTGTAGTTTGTTGGAGTGTGAATATTATCAGCGACTTGTCTGTGCAGTGTATTAAGGCAGATTCACGTTGCCAAGTTATCAGCTCCTGGAAAGGCCCTGGGGGAGGTGAGGGAGGACAAAAGCCTAGAGTCAACTCAGGGAAAAAAACGGATCCATGTATTTTTAACATCCCTGGTGCTAGTTGCTTTTCTGAGCCATTTCCTTAAAATAAAAACCAGGCCAGGTATCAAAGTGTGCAGGGGCTTTCATGTTCCAGAACAAGGGGGTTAAGTGGAAGGACTCAGAATGAGGGAGTCTGCAGTGTTGTGTCTGAGCAGGTGGAAGTCTCTCCCACCCAGAGTAGTGAGCCTGACTGGTTTTATGGCTGGCAGTAAATTTGTCTCCCCTCTCCCGTGACAGGTGAGGAGCTGTCCTCTCTTGAATGGGGGCGCCCACTGTGCATCTGGCACCCACCACACAGGTGAGCCTTTCCGCTCCTAAGTGATGACTGATAAGAAAAACAAGATGTCTTTCTTGGTTATAAATTTAACTCTTCTATGATTAGTCTGGGCAATTAGGACACCCCTGGGGTTCAGTCTATGGCTGAGACACAAGCTGGAAGTCTGATTAGCTCTGGTCTCTTGATGCTTGTTCCTTGGTAGTAAATGCCTGGCACATATAGTATTGATTTTCATTTAGATATCTTAATGTTTCCAGACAATCCCGGCAGATGTGGGCTGAACTCGGATCCGCCAGAGCGCCGGTCTGCAATCTGCAAACATTTTTCTTGCCACTTTGTTTCATTTTTCCTAAACTTAACTGATTTGGAATCGGGAGATATAAATGAAAAATGCCGAGCTGGCCTATCAATCATGGCATGCACAAACATCGCCACTGCCCTTTCCTAACATCCTATTACCACCGGGTAGTTGGCTAGTCAAACAGGAATAAAAATTACACCGCAAACATCATAAGTTAGGCTTGATTTGTTGAGCAAGTAGCCTGACAATTCGGTAAGAGTTATATACCTCAGCTTCGCTGAAAATCAGGCTTGTTATGGCTCTGGTACGTCTATAAAGATTGTTCATTTCATATAAAACAGCTACCTGCGCTGAACGCTCTGGAAGGAAGAATGATGCTGGTTATAAATATAGAGGAAAATCTATTTGTCTGTCCCTTCCTGCTGTTAGCAAGTCACATGCAGCGGCCCCTTTGGTATTTCTCGGCAGTGTGGGGAGTTCTCTGAGGCCACCTTCCCCTCTACCAGGCTGGCCTGGATTGAAGCACATCATCCCTCTTTGTCATATGAGATAAAGCAGTGAAGTGTGACCGGTGCCACTGCCTTGCTCTCTGCCCACCAGGGGGACGCTAATGATACTGAAAAACTAGACGGCATTGCATTTCAACCCAGCGCAAGGGGAAGGCTGTCTGTCGACAGGCTGGGCTGGATAACAGTTAACGTCAGAAAAGATAAATAGAAATTATTAGAATGGGTTTGGAAAGGATTTCTTTTTATAGGGCAGGGTTGCGTTCGTTTAAAGATACATTATTGGACTGTTACATCTGATTTGAAGCTGCTGGGTAATTAAAATGATTAACATCCCTTACTCATAGAGTTCAATTCATTAATGTTTTAAGCACCCTTTGTGCTCAGCGCGGGAGAGTAGGACGTCCAACGTTGACTCACCCAGGGAGTCACTCAATCCAGCCTGTGTTTATCTTCCCTGATCTTTCAGCCACAGCAGTGTCCATTTCTAAGCTGCAGGAACACATTGGTTGGAAAGCAGCAGTCTTAAACACTCACCCTGCAGGCTCCAGGGCTCAGAGAGGGGGAGGGGAAAGGGAGTAGAGACACCCAGGAAACCCTGCTCAGGAGGTCCCCATGTCCTTCTCACAGGCACTAGTTCCCTCCAGAGGCTGGTACCTGGGGGAGTCGTTGCCTTTGGGGGGCTCAGAAGGTGTGACCTAAATAAGAGTGAAGCACTCTGGTGTGTGACTCAGCACAGGGTCTGTGCAGGGCCCTGGCTTCTCACCAACATGCTGGGACGTGCTGAAAATGCAATTCTCATCATTAACCCTGTTCACGTGCTTTCAAACAGAGCTGCTTTCCTGGGATGTATTTCTCACTTTAGCATTTGTAATGTACCCAACACCATGTTGGTGAATGAATGGGATATATATATATATAATTATTTTTTTAAATTTCAGGTTAATGTAAGGGTACAAACAGGTCACAAGATTTGCATTTGTTAGGTAGAGTTCTGCTTGCACTTGTGCCCCACACCCAGAGAGTGTGACACACGATACACACCCCTACATCGTGCCCAGTCAGTGGGAGAACCCCAACTTCCCTCTGTCCCTCTTCCCCCTCCTTCATTCCCCCTCCCCCCCAACATGAATTTAATTAAAATTTTCTCCTCTGTGGGTGTGTATTACTTCATCTACTGGCTTCATAACAAAATTGAGTACATTGGATACTTACTTTTCCATTCTTCTGATACTTTGCTAAGAAGAATGTGTTTTAACTGCATATGGGTTCATACAAAAGATATAAAGTCTCCATCTTTTCTTATGGCTGAATAGTGCTCCATGGTATACACAAACCACAGTTTGTTAATCCAATGAATGGGGTATTTTAAAGGGCGCAATGGTGTGATGGCAGAATGAAAGTGCTTTAGTCTGAAGATGGCTGACTGAAGCCAGCTTTCCACAGAGGCTCCCGACCAGAAGGAGAGTTAAAGGACAGAAATTTAGCAAGTAACCTGGTGGATTATAGGTGCACCAAAAGAGAAGGTTGAAGAATGCACATTAACCCCACTGAGGTGAGCTGCGACCCCAAGGATATAAACAAAAGGTACAAAATCCATCACCAACCGAACAGGAGTCCCCTCCCTCATGAGAATGGCTTGGAGTGCCCCACAAACAAACAAGCAGAGTTCAAAGGTCCTCCCACTACACTCCATGGGAGAGACCCTCAAAAAACTGGACCTACCTCCTCTACTAGGGTGCCACGACATTCTCCTGTCAGGCATAAAACTGTATAATACTGTATATATTCTCTACCTGCAACTCTGAGCTCCCAGCACTCCCCTTCGCTCTCACTCTGAGGTCTGGAGGCCTGTCCCCCAGGAGTCCAGATTCTTGGGTGATTTCTTAAGGGGTGTGGACAGGGCATAGACTGCAGCTGGTCAGTGCTGATTCTGTAGCACGGGAGTGAGGAGAGGACAGTTGTCTGAGAGGGAACCACACTATAGTGGGGTGCCCTGAGGTGCAGAGCAGTAGCTATCTTTTAGCAACAATAGGGCTCACTCCCAGATATTCTGAAGCTACACACCCTGTCTCTCTGGGAAACCAGAGGAGGCCAGGCATCTACTCAGCTGGCAACCACCATGGAACAGATCTGGGACAGAAACGCAGGCCCCGTGAGTAAAGGGTTTGCATGAGGCAGTACCAGCCTGGGTGGAGCACAGGGACTAGAAACGCACTCACAGACCTGGGAAGTTCTTAGGGCGGGGCTCACCCAGAGGACTGCTTTACTGAGCCTAAGACGTACCAGGCCCTCAGGGGATCATCAGCCTATAGACAAAGGAAGACAGGAGGCTAGAACTGACAGCTAACTAAAAACAAACCTGCAGGAGCAAAGACCCCTGAGGCACAGGCTCTTGGAATTCAAAACAGCTTCTCTTCTGCAGGGGAATTTAGCAGGGACAGAAATAAATTCCCGCAAAGTTGTTCTGTTTTGTTCTGTCAGTAACATCAATCAGGGGCAGGGCTGGAACTGAGTGAACACCCCCCAGCCTCCATCAAGCACCCGAGGTTGTCAGGCCTCACCTCCCCCTGCTGGATAAAGGCAGAGCACAGAGGCCTGGCTGAGCAGATACAGATTTCCTTGTGATTCAGGCAGGTGCAAACACCTGGAGTATCTGTTCACTAGAGGCAACTGGGTCAAAGCCCTGCTGGACTATCAGTGACTGGGTGTGACAGAGGTGCAAGGTGGGGAAGGAGGCATCAACCTTCCCAGACTGATCTATTTGCTGGGTGGGTCCTCTAGACTACACGGAGCACTGGAATAAGCCATATAAGAGTAGTCACCAGACCCCTGCGATCCAGTTGCTGGAGACCGTTTAAACACTCCCACCTGAGACAGGTGCTGACTGAGACAATTGACTTGGACCTTTTGAACTGAGTCAATTGCCCGAGGATTATTCAGGTGGTGCCCTGGGTGTGTGGTTGTAGGAAGGTTTGATTTTCCTTTTCCAATTGTTGCCTGTGGGGGGTGGGGTAACTTAATTGCTGGTATTTATCCACAGCTGAGACTTCAACCTAGAGTAACTGTTTCACTAGGGTTGAACAGAGACCAGCTGTAAATGAGACAGAACCACTTAGCCCCACTACACCAAACAGGTCCCCAGTTTCTCAGGCCATAGCACTGTACGGGTCCTTGACAAAGTTTCAGGGGAAAAAATCAAATGGTGTAAAACAATCATGGGGCAGAATCAGTGGAAAAACTATGGTAACATGAATAATCAGAATAGATCAACCCCCTCAAGGAAAGATATGTCAGATGTAACTGAAGATCCCATTCATAAACAGTTGGCCAAGATGTCAGAAATTGAATTCAGAATTTGGATTGCAAACAAGATTAATAAAATGGAGGAAAATTTGGAATTATAAATTCAAGGAGAAATTCAAAAGTTGTCTCAAGAATTTAATCAATTCAAAGACAAAATGACCGAAGATTTTGACACACTGAAGCAAGAATTTGCAGTCCTTAAAGATCTGAAAAATACTGTAGAATCCCTCAGTAACAGAGTGGAGCAAGCAGAAGAAAGGATTTCTGACATTGAAGACAAAGCCTTTGAACGCTCCCAAACTCTCAAAGAGGAAGAGAAATGGAGAGCAAAAATGGATCATTCTCTCAGAGAGCTCTGCGATAATTCAAAGAAGGCTAATATCCACCTCATGAAAATGATGAAGTGGTCTCGCTAGGCACAGAGGCCCTTCTCCATGAAATTATGAAGGAGAATTTTTTCAGACACGCCAAGAGATTCTTAAATTCAGATAGCAGACAGTTTTAGAACCCCAGCACAACTCAATCCAAATAAGACACCCCCCAGGCATATCATAATTAACTTCACTAAAGTTAATATGAAAGAGAAAATTCTGAAAGCCACCAGATGAAAGAAATAAATTACCTACAAAGGGAAGAATATTAGAATGACTGTAGATCTCTCTGCTGAAACTTTTCAAGCCAGAAGAGTGTGGTCATCGACTTTTAATCTCCTAAAGCAAAATAACTTTCAACCCCATATCCTGTATCCAGCTAACCCAAGTTTCATTTATGATGGATAAATTAAATACTTTAATGACATTCATATGTTGAAAAAATTTGCCATAACCAAACCAGCTCTTTAGGATATTCTCAGACCTATCCTTCATAATGACCAGCCAAATCCTCTACCACAAAAGTAAACTCACTCAGAAACTTTTGATCAAACTCCAACTTCCACAGTGGCAAAAGGATTAAAAATGTCCACTGGACTTTCGAAAAACTCGTTACCCAAAATTTTACCAGACTTATCAATATTCTCTATTAATGTGAACTGCTGAAACTGTCCTCTAAAGAGGCACAGGTTAGCTGATTGGAAAAACAAAAACTCAGGCCAGATATTTGCTGCATACGAGAGTCACATCTTACCTTAAAATACAAATATAGACTCAGGGTGAAAGGATGGTCATCTATATTTCAGGCAAAAGGTAATCAGAAAAAAGCAGGTGTTGCAATTTTATTTGCAGATACAATAGGCTTTAAACCAAAAAAGTAAGGAAGGATAAGAATGGTCACTTCATATTTCTTAAAGGTAATACTCAATATGATGAGATTTCAATTATTCATATCTATGCACCCAACCAGAATGCTCCTCAATTTATAAGAGAAACTCTAACAAACATGAGCAACTTGATTTCCTCCAGCTCTATAATAGTTGGAGATTTCAACGCTCCTTTGGCAGTGTTGGATCCATCCTCCAAGAAGAAGCTGAGCAAAGAAATTTTAGATTTAAACCTAACTATCCAACATTTGGATTTTTCAGACATCTAAATAACATTTCATCCCAGCAATACGAAATACACATACTTCTGATCAGCCCACGGAACATACTCCAAAATCGATCACATCTCAGGTCACAAGTCTAACCTCAGTAAATTTAAAGGAATAGAAATTATTTCTTGCATCTTCTCAGACCACCATGGAATAAAAGTTGAGCATGGTAACAACAGAAATCTGCATACTCATACAAAAACATGGAAGTTAAATAACCTTATGCTGAATGATAGCTGGGTCAGAGGTAAGATTAAGAAGGAAATTGCCAAATTTTTGGAACAAAACGACAATGAAGACGAGAATTATCAGAACCTGTGGGATACCGCAAAGGCAGTCCTGAGAGGGAAATTTATAGCACTGAAAGCCTTCCTCAAGAGAACAGAAAGAGAGAAAGTTAACAACATAATGGGACATCCCAAGCAACTAGAAAAGGAAGAACATTCCAACCCCAAACTCAGTAGAAGAAAAGAAATGGCCAAAATTAGAGCAGAATTAAAGAAAATTGGAAACAAAAGAATTATACAACAGATCAATAGATCAAAAAGTTGTTTTTTTGAAAAGCTCAATTAAATAGATAAACCTTTGGCTAACCTAACCAGGAAAAAAAGAGTAAAATCTCTAATCTCATCAATCAGAAACGACAAAGATGAAATAACAACAGACTCCTCAGAAATCCAAAATATTCTTAATGAATACTACAAGAAACTTTATTCTCAGAAATATGAAAATCTGAAGGAAATTGACCAATACTTGGAAGCATGTCACCTTCCAAGACTTAGCCAGAATCAAGTGGAAATGTTGAACAGGCCTATATCTAATTCTGAAATACCATCAACCATACAAAACCTCCCTAAAAAGAAAAGCCTGAGACCAGATGCCTTCACGTCAGAATTCTACCAAACCTTTAAAGAGGAACTAGTACCTATATTACTCAACCTGTTAGAAAATGTAGAAAAAGAAGGAAGACTACCCAACACGTTCTATGAAGCAAACATCACCCTGATCCCCAAACCATGAAAAGACCCAACAAAAAAAGAAAACTGTAGACCAATATCACTAATGAATATAGATGCAAAAATATTCAACAAGATCCTAACAAACAGAATGCAGCAACACATCAAACAAATTATACATCATGACCAAGTCGGTTTTATCCCAGAGTCTCAAGACTAGTTCAATATCCGTAAATTTATAAGATGATTCAGCACATAAACAAATAAAAAATGAAAGACCATATGATTCTCTCAATTGATGCAGAAAAAGCTTTTGATAATATCCGGCATCCCTTCATGATCAGAACACTTAAGAAAA
>CAUYPK010083680.1:0-10246 GCA_963574355.1 Loris lydekkerianus | reverse complement strand
AGGGAGGGCTCCAGAGGGCATGAGGCTACCAGAGTCCCTGTCCAGATGAGAAGACTAGTATGGAGGCAGGGAGGGTACCGGAGGGAGGATGCAGGGTTGCACGGCTCAGGCAGTTCCTGGTCAGGGCATGTGGAGGCTCAGCTTGAGTGGATCACAGGTCGGGGGTCGTGGTCCAGCTCTTATGGAGGTCTGGGCAGCGCCAAGCTCAGGAGTTTGAGGTTGCTATGAGCTGTGATGCCACAGCACTCTACCCAGGGTAACAGCCCGAGGCTCCAGTGTGCCAAAACTGGTCTCACTCTGCCCCTGGGGGTTTAGGCTGTAAGGCAGCTTAGTCCCCGCCTTTAGGCTGCTCAGTCACTAGGTTACTAGCTCCCACCTGATCCTTGCTCTGTGACCCTGAGGGCAGAGCTTGCTGGGGCAGTTTTTTCACAATGGCTCCCTGTGGCCCACAGCCAAACACTTTTGGCTCCATCCGGCTCAGTGGCTCAGTCTGGGGCCCTGGACAATGCCCAAAGTTCTCCGCACTCCTGCTCAACCTCTCCCCCAGGCAGTTCAACTGAATGCCAAGTCCAAAAACACCGAAATATTTCACAGGTAACGCCTTTCCGGTTTACAGTCTCACTGCTGCTTGTACTTATGGCTGCTGGCAGGATTAGGTCGATCAAACACACGCAACCACTTGCCAGTTTTCCACTGTTTTTTCCTCCTCTTGGGGTCCAGAAGTCCCTTGCTGACTCTCTGTACCCTCAAAGGGATGATTATAGGCAGATCCCACTAGCCAGAGATGCCTGGAGTCTTATCTCCCCACACTCACCATGCCCTGTTGCAGGGAAGATGTTACTCGGCCACCATCTTGGATCTATCCAATATTTCCCCTTTCTTATTTGCCAAATTTTACTTTACATTATTACATCTTTTCTCTTCCATCATTTCTAATTGTTGATAGTAATCTTTATTCTCTTTCATAAATTTTTTGGGCAAATTGCTCTATTACAGTTAATACATTTAGCTCCTTCAGAATTAATTTTCCTGAATTCATCACTGATATACCATATCATTTTCGTAGCTTATTAGGAGCATAGGCTTGAAAACTGTTATAACAACCATGAAAAAAATATTAAACGTATTAAAGTGCATACAGTGTACCTAAAAACTTAATATACTTTGTATCTATGTAGGCATGGATTCAAGTATAATAAATATATTTGAGTGTATCTAAAACTTGTATTCCCTTAGTGTAAACTTGTTGACCAGAGCAGTCAGTCTGAAACTCATAACAAAATCAAAAGTGACAAATTCAATTAATGTTTCAAGAAGCACCTTTCAAAATATTGGCCAGAGATGTTTCTTTCATTCTGGGCAGTGGTGGTAAAATAGGTGTAATACAAACTGGGGCTGTACTAAAACAAAACCATGAATCAGTACTGGCATAAAAGTGCCAGTGTGGCACTTGAATGCAAGCAAATGAAGAACTAAACTCTTTTAAATCTAGTGAACCTTTCCCAGGAAACCATTTTCTAAGGTAAAAACACCTAGCAAAAGCTGATATTGTATTCAATCGATACCTGTAACAAAGTACAAACTTAGTACTTTTAACAAAGGAATTGCCCGAGTATAGTATTTTTTTTTTTTAGTTACAGAGAGAGTGAGAGATGAGAAAGAGGGGGGAGAGAGAGAAAGAGAGAGAGCTATAAAATGCAGCCTTGGGAAGCTGAAAGGCACTAGCCTAGAAATCAGAAACCTTGGGTTCTAGCTCCAGTTCATCCATTAACTGACTGTGGAATACTCACATTTCACCCATTTAGATCTTGGATTCCTCATCTGTAAAGTGAAGAAATTGAAAAAACTACTGAGAAAAATTTTATACCACCTATAAAATTATTCATAACCTAAATGCATGATCTATTGGTTATCACTATCCTAATATGAGTAAATGAAGACTAGACTTTAGTATGTACAAATACCAGGATTTCTACTGATCTGTTTAGTGATGAACTCCTGGTAAAACTCACTTTATTTCTGGGAGAAATTTTAAACACTGAAAATAGAATCCTTCCTGACAAGCAAACTTCTAAATAAGATGATAATGATGCAATAGTTTAACTATTTTTTTCTCTACCTTTAAAATCACATTCAATTTTTAACAAATCAACATAAGATGCTCTGTAATATGTTTGACTCTCAGGCACCCAGTTCTTTGCATATGATATTTAACTTATTTTCCTGAATATTCTTTCTCATTAAAAATTATTTTCAAAATCACAAGACATTTAAAAACAAGAAAAAGTGTTCTCTTAACTTAGAGAAACACAAGATTCTTTTTAAGGCCCCAGTTGTTTGGGATAAGCCAAATGATTTATTCTCTTCATCAACAGAAAACTTTTAATCATCCTATCATTCTGCCTAGAACATTAAATATTTAAGAAAATTATTATGGGTCTGGTTGCAAAAAAAAGGAAATTGTTAACAAGAAATCTTTACTAAATCACTAAACACACTAAATTATCTAAAGCCAGAGGAGCCAAACATTTCTTAAAACCTCTGCCTGATTCATAATTTGCAGTGTCACATTAACAATATTTATTTTGGCACTCTCATTTAAGTTTTAAAATACTCTTTTAGTACACCTCTAAAATCTAGCATGATGGTTGACAGTCTTAAGTTGCAAATAATTTGACACTGCCCCCCCTCAACATATCTTTAATAACAGCATCATCACATTAGATAGGGGCACAAATTTGAAACCATTTGGAAAAGCCTGGAGTCTATGTCATGTATTAATACCCAACATCTATTCTATGGGGGGAAAAAAGACAAAACCATACCTAATCCTTTAGTCAAACCTAAATTTAAAAGCAAGTTATTTAACCACACAGAAATTATTTTAATTTGGGCTGCTAGTGATAATTAGTAAATGGATATATTTGCACTACAACTCCAATATACACAGTAGAAGCCCCATAGCTGACCACCTCCCTACAGTGACCAGAAATTTAAATTGACCTATTTCATAGAGTGTTCAGGTGCTGTCTATTCCATAGCAGTATGGTAGGACTAGTTCTTTATGTTGAGCATCTCTGTATGTTGACCATTTGTTATAGTCCCTTGGTAGTCAAGGTATGGAGGTTCTACTGTACGTTCATGAAAATTATGATTAATCTTATTGCTTCAGTAATTTCACCTTGCTAGAATAATTGGCACTATGGATAAATCCCGAGACTTTCCAGGGTTAAGCAACTGCTTACTTCACTCCTTTGCACACAGGAGATTGGCATGACAATAACGTGTACACTCTATGACTATTCATAAAGGGGATGATGGAAAATGAGTGAAAAAGAAACTAAGATGTCACCTTCAGGTAACTTGGTTCCTTTTTAGTCAAGGCAAAAAGGAGACTTATCTGTCTCTGATATATAACTTACTATTTCCAAGAATAAACACGTTAAAGTCTTAGTTATAATAACACTTGGCATCTTCTGCAAATGAAAGAAAAGTAATTACAAAACAGAAAAAAAAATGTATGAGAGAAAATATTCTCCAAACTGCAGCAAGACTACAGTTATTTTATATATTTTATGTGCACTTTTCTTTTTTTTAATCCTTGCTTTTTTCAGAAAAAGTTTAGGTCCCTTAACACTGAATCTATATGCAAGTTAGAAAATGAAGGCAAATATTTTAATCTTAATGAACTTAAATAATTGGAACACACATATTATGGATATAATTTCTATTGCTCTAATATATTAATTGCTTTAGTCTACTTCATATTTTGATATGGTTGTTTATCTTGCTTTAGCATATCACTGTAATATTAAGAAGGGTAGATAGTGCTTGTTCCTTTTTCTAACAATAAAAAATGTAATCAGAATAAAATCACTTAAATAAGTCAGGTTTCATTCATTGATGTGATCCTCACCCAACAGCTTTTCTTGACATACTAGCAAATAATTTTACACAATATTTTGCAAAGAAAGGCAGACAGCTATTAATAAATTAGAAACTACTCATTACTGGGATAATGTAAACAATAGAGGAATATTAGATACAGACAATGTGGACGTTAGGTAGAGACTAGGGGTGTGTACTTCAGGCAGCTGCATCACATGCTGTTTCCTGACTTTGTATAAAGGACAGTAGCAATGCATCGTATAAATTAGGATGCATTCTGTCATTCAGCTGTAACCAAGTTTCATCAGTATTAACTTATTCTGAAACTAGAGTCAAAGATCTCACTTTCTTTCTCACTGTTTAATTTGCTTAAAATCAGGTATTTTGTGTGTGCAAGGATACAATTATTTTTTGTTCTAGACTCATTTGTCTTTGAGACAAAATCCATTGGAAAGTTTTGAACTAGGTTAACATATAAAAATTTTAAGCTATCCTTACTAAAATGACTTGCAAAAAATCTACAGAATGTTACCATGCAAGATTTCAATGTTAACAAGAAGGGGAAAGACCCTGACAGTTTACAAAGATTTACTTCTGAAGAAAAGACTCTAGTTTGCTTGCTCAAATGATCACACAGAGTGCCAAGTGACCCAGTGCACCAAGTTCAGACAAGTTGCAAAATAAAAAGAAAAATGACACCTCTGGTCAATGACAGATGAACTTTGCATCCATCATGCTGTTACAAGGAAAACAGGTGAGTTGTTATTGCTGTCTGCAAAGTCTGTCATCAGTAGCACCCCATGGAGCTGTGCCTGTGGCAAAATACAGGGTAGACGTGAAGTTCATGCGCATGTACAGAGTTGTGCTGTGATTGTCCTTCTGAATATTCTGGCCTTTCATGCCTGGTTTTTATTAAATATATGAAGTTACATAACATTACATTTCATGCTGAAGGCCAATTAAAAAAACACTATCTGGATGGTGGGCATGCTTACAATGCTAACTCAAGCAGTAAAAAAGCAATCCATGTGCCCAACTTTTGTACCACCATAATATTCTGAAATTTAAAAAAAAGAATCACCAGGTTTTGGGAGAACAGAATGGACATTATGATGACATTACCCAACTCGGGAGCACACTAAATTTGTATTATCAGTAACATTGCTATATATTATCTTGATGAATGGTTTTGGGAAAAACATACAAATGCTTTCAAATGGCTAACTACAAGGTGCTCAGAGGTCACCATATGTAGGAAAATTAACAAACTCATACTTTTAATATGTTTATAATTACATATCAGCATATAGATATTTTATAAATATTTTGTAAAATTTTATAATAAATATTTTGTAATTAAAGGTACATTATATTTAGCTGCAAAGTCCCATTTTCCTTAAGTACGTGTGTATGGTGACCTTTGGGGCACCCTGTGCATTCAAAGGTGTATGAGAGCCATTTGGTTTGCTGGCATTGTCAACTCTCAAACAATAGAATTCGGTTCCCCACTATGGTGCTCGTGACCTTGTAGCTGTTGATAAAACAAGCCTGGTGGCACGTCACTCATCCGGAGTAACGTTCAAGAGGGTTCAGGTTAAAACTCAATTATTTTAGCTACTGACCGTTTAAAAAACAAAAACAAACCTTGGCTTAGAATAATAACCTTGAATCTATTTGTTAAAAGTGGTAATTCTATTTTGCCAAACATTGAACTTTTAAACTTTAAAAACTGAAAACAAAAGTATAATCCTTGTTTGAATGTTTGATTCAGACTCAAGTCGGTTAGTGGAAAAACAGATGTTAAAAGTAGATTTAAATACGTAAATATAGAGGTAGAATGTTTAAAAATACCTTTGAAAAATAACAAATTACAATAAATGAGTACTAGTAAATTCATAGATTAAGAGTAAAGAACAGAGATTCCAAATTGTACCAATGTTCCTTCATTTGAGAAAAATATAATGATACTAAGTATCATTGCATAAAGTACAGAGTATTAAAAAATGACTTCCAACTTTTCCTTCAACAACCTTACTTGGAAGAAAGAGTAAGATGACATACCTTGAAAAATCAAAACTTTGTTCTTATTTGCAATAAAGTGTCCAATGAAACATGAACTGAGCATAAAACTGGGTCATTGATGATTTTCCAACAGAAGTTTTGCCAAGGCAAAATTTCTGTGATAAGTAAGCTATAAAATTTCAAACCATGTTATCTTATAAAATAGTGCTGGATTTCAGGAATTGAGAGCCTTTATAAGAAGGAGAGTTTAGTTCTTTCTGCATCAAATATTTATGCATATAAGGCAAATTTCTATCGTTGTACTCAGAAAAATTACTATTAGTGGTGAAAGTAATTTAAATCTCAGGTTAATTTAATTTATTCAACAATATTTCAGGGCTGTAAACATCTGTAATCAATTTAAGAGTTGTTTGTGATAGCTGAATAAATTTGTTTCAGAATGATTCAAAATTGACAACTGGGACTTTTCCCTATGGCCTTGATTACCCATGGAAATGACTTTAAATGTCACCCAAAAGGAAAGTAAAGGGTTTCTACATAGGGCTAAAAGAATGTTGTGTGTACACATATGTTTTTAAACAATAAACTTTGCTTCTGAGGATTATATTAAGTATACACTGTAATCACTGAGCAAAAAAATATTGCCAGGTGAAAAAGTAGAAGGCTTTGCTCTAAGAAAAGAATAAGGCAAGGATATTCAATCCTGACACTTCTCTTCAACACCACAATGGCAGTCCTTGCTGGAACAATTAGTGAGAAAAAGAAATAAAAGGCATCAGATTTATTATTGTTCAGAACTCTAAAGGCAAGTGTCCCACAATAGCAGATAGACACCACATCAGTCCTAATACCTTAGCCTTGGATGCCACAATGTTATCAAAGCTATAGTCACAATCTGCCAAGATTCAAGAAGTGAAAAATAGACCATTTTGATAATGGAAAAAGTTGCAGACTTCCATTTTATGAAGAAAATCCCAGATGGGAGATATTGTTGTAGCTATGTTTAGAAAATGTAACCTGACAAATCATCTTTGACCCACAATTTATGTATTGCTTTTGTTCCCTTTTTTCGTGATAAAATACATATAATATAAAATTTACAGTTTAAGCTATTTTGAAGTAAAAAGTTCAGTGGTATCAAGTACATTCATATCTTTGTACAACCACAATCACCATTCATCTCCAGAACTATTTATCTTGCAAAACTGAAACTTTATACCCATTCAACAAGTCCTGTTCTTACTCCCACCAGCCCCTGGTATCCACTATTCTAGTTTTTTCCTATGATTTTGACTAAGTACTTCATGTAAAGGGAGTCATGAAGTACTTTTCATTTTGCAACAGCCTGACTACCATTAACATAATGTCCACAAGGTTGTCACACATGACGGACTTCCCTTCATGTTTATTGTATTGCATGTGCCTATCTCATTTTTCTTACCTATTTGTCAATAAATACTTGTTTTCCTTCCACATCTTTGTTATTGTGAATACTGCAGCTATGAACTTGAGTATAAACATTTCTCTGAAACACTGCTTTCAATAATATTGAGTATAGAAATTTTAGTTTACAGACACTGTTGGAATCACTCGATGATACAGTAATCCTGTTTTTAGATTTTATCTTTTTTTAAGGGACCAACACACTGTTTTTCACTGTGGCTATACCCTTTTAGAGTCCCACTAACAGTGTACAAGAATTCCAATTGGTCCACATCCTCAACACTTGTTACTTTGTTTCTGTTTTGATAGTGGCCATACTTAACATGTTTCAGTTGATAACTCACCACAGTTTTGTTTTGCGTTTTGTTGCTGATAAATTAGTTCTTTTAAGCATCTTTTCATGTGCCTATTGGTTATTTGTATATCTTTCTTGGAGTAACATCTATTCAAGCCTTTGGACTTATTTATACTCAAGTTGTTTATTTTGTTGATTTTTATGAGTTCTATGTTTTTATATTCTTATCAGATATATGACTTGCAATTATTTTGTCCCATTCTTTGAATTGAATTTTTACTCTGTTGATACCTTTGCACAACTTTTTTTTTTTTTTATTTCATTGTTATGGGAATACAAACATTTTGGTTACATACATTACATTTTTACAGTTTGAGTCAAGGTTATAATTATGTCAATCTCATAGATAATGCACAATGTACCCATTAAGTGTAAATTTACCCATCCCTTCTACCCCCTTCCAATTCCTTCCAACTGCTTGACCTATACTAAATTTTACTATTATATGTAAATATAGTTTAGTTCCAATTTAAAAGTGAGCTTGTTTTTGTTAAAAGTGAGCTGTAGTGCTTGTTTTTTTCCATTCTTGTGATACTTCATTTAGGAAGATGGTCACCATTTCCATCCAGGTAGTTACAAAAGAAATTAGTGGACTGTTTGTTATGGTTGAATAGTATTCCATGGAATAGACACACCAAATTTTATGAATTCACTTGGGCTATTTCCACATCTTTGTGATAGAGAATTGTGCCCCTGTAAACACTTAAAGGCAAGGGTTTTGTTTTGTTTTGTTTTCATAGAATGTGTTTTCTTTTCCTTTGGGTAAATACCCACTAGTGGTATTTCTGAAGCAAATGGTAGATGCAATTTTATTTCTTTGACGTGTCTCCAAATGACTTTTCATAGAAGTAGTACTAGTTTTCACTCTCACCAATGGTGTATAAATGTTTCTTTCTTTCCACAACCATGCCAGAATCTTGTTTTGGGACTTTTAGATAAAAGCCATTCTCACTGGAGTTAGGTGATATTTCGTTGTATTGATTTGCATTTCCCTGATGATTTTTTCATATGTTTATTGGTCACTAGTCTGTCTTCTTCTGAAAAGTTTCTGTTCATGTTTTTTGCTCACTTTTTAATGGGGTGTTTGATGTTGTCTTGCTTATTTGCATGAGTTCGCTGTAGATTCTGGTAATTATTTCTTTATAGGATGTATAGTATGCAAATATTTTCTTTAAGAGGTTTATTTATGCTTTTGATTGTTTATTTAGCTGTGCAGAAGCATTTTAATCAGGTCTCATTTGTTTATTTTTGTTGTTGTGCTTGTCTCTGGAGTCTTCATAAATTCTTTGCCTTGGTTGATATCTATAAGAGGTTTTCTAACCTCTTCTTTTGGAATTTTTATAGTTTCATGCCTTAGCTTTAAGTTTGTTATTCATTATGAATAAATTTTTATTAGTGGTGAGAGGTGCAAATCCTGTTTCAATCTTCTACATGTGGCCGTCCCATTTTCGAGCGCCATTTATTGAATAGAGATTTTTTTCTTCCATTGTATGTTTTTGTCTGCTTTGTCAAAGATCGATGAGAATTTCTGATCCATTAGTTTGTGTCTCTGTCCCTGCAACAGTGCTGTGCTATTGTGGTTGCTGTAGCCTTGAACATAACATATAACTTGAAGTCTGAAAAAGTCAAATGCTTCGTTTTGCTTACATTTACTTTGGCTATTAAAGGGTTTTCATCTGGTTCCATACAAAGTGGGAAATTATTTTTTCAGGATCTGCAAAACCAATGTTAGTATTTTAATAAGGATAACATTGAATCTGTAAATCACTTTGGGTAGTACAGGCATTTTAACAATGTTGATTCAGCCAATCCATAAGCACGATATATATTTCCATTTCTTTACTTGCTCTCTGGTTCCCTTCCTCAGGGTTTCCTAAACCTTTGATTTCATATCTAAGAAATCATTGCTAAATCACGTGTTGGAAATGTTTTGGTCTTTCTCTAAGAATTTTAAGTTTGTTAGATCTCAAGTATAGACCACGGATTTATTTTGAATTAATTTTTGTATGACATTAGTTAACTTCATTCTTTAGTAATTTGCATATGCAGTTTTCTGGATATCATTTGTTGAAAATGCTATTTTTCTCTCCCCTGTCTGATTTTGACACCTTTGTTGAAAATCGATGGACCGTATATGTGAGGGTGTATTTAATGACCTTATATTTTATACTATTGATTTACATATCTTTACCCTGGTGCCACTTTTCATAAAGGATATTAGGTTTTAGCTTTCTTTCTTTCTTTGTTTCTTTCTTTGTTTCTTTTTCTTTTTTTGTTTCGTTTTGTATAGTCTTTGCCTGGTTTTGGCATCAGAGTAATGCTCTCTTCATAGAATGTTAAAGACTGTTCTCTCCTCTTTAACTTTTTCAGAAAAGTTTGAGAAATATCAGTGTTTGTTCTTTATTTTATTTTATTTTTTTATTTATTTTTTTTTTTTTTTTGTGCAAACAGTAGCATAATGCTCACTACAACCCTTTATGTGAGTTTTTTTTTTTTTTTTTTTTTTTTTGGAGTTTTATTTATTTTTTTTTTATTGTG